>JAUTBW010040328.1:0-11198 GCA_032361425.1 Peltospira smaragdina
GCATTGTCTGCTTCAGATTTCTTGTCATAGAGAACAAAGCCAACACGTTTGGAGTTGCCAGAATTATCAACAAGAACTCGACACTGAATGATTACTCCAAATGGTTGGAAGTATTCATTGAGTTCACTGTCTTTCCAATGCACAGGCAAGTTACGGATGTACAAATTTGCGCCTTTGATGTTCTCTCCACCCTGACGAGCCAGTGCGACTTTGATCTTTTTGTTCTGCATCTGCAGCCCATTAAGTGTGTTAATGGCTCTAACAGCATCCACCTTTGTCTGGTAATCAACAAAGCCAAAGCCGTAACTGTACCCAGTCGTCCGATCTCGGATTATTTTAGCTGACTTGATGGGCCCAATGCTGAGGAACATGCATCGGAACTCTTCATCCGAAAGAGTCTGAGGCAAATAGTTGATTATCAGGTTGGTTTCTGGGTCCCGTTCGACATTTTCTACAACTTCTGTGCTGTCCATTTTCTCTGGTTATAGATGTTTTCTTCAGGTGTTCTTCGAAATCCATGGTAGGAAAAAAGCAAGGAAGAAAAAAAAACATGAAAAAAATTAAAAGGATGATCGTCCTGGCAAAATGAAAAAATAAAATGTAATAAAACTGATATACATAATTTTTTATATATTTTTTAAAAATAACATCAATCAAGGCTCACAAAGGAATTAATATAGTTTTAAACAATTTGCAAACAAAAAGCTTTAACCATTAACAATTTTCTTTTATATTTTTATTTAACGACATAATCAATATGGCGTGGTAAATATTTTAATCGGAAACAAACCCTAGTGGCTAGCTGACAGGAATCATCTCAGATCGACCGCATGTCAGGCGTGTACATAAACCACTAGGTTATTGTGACACAAGTTTTTATTTTGAAATTGATTTTTCAGACCTTTTACATATGAAATTGATAGGTGCTTATTTACATATGTGAACCGTGACTGACTGGATTAGCGATGGACCTGCACACCTAAAAACTATTTGGTTAGTTGGCATTAATAGCTGCATTGATTTTTCCCATGATCACAGAAACATAGATTAAGCTTTCTTCAAAAATTGCCTTCAAATAATTAAAATGAATTTTGAAACTAGCAACATTGTTTCTTTATGTTAATGCTACTATAGTGCATAGAAAATATGTTACATATTTTGTATGTACAGGGATCTCAAGGACACTTGAAAAGTGTCTTTGAAGCATGGAATATGGGCAAACTCTTTTCTTTTTATCTTAAAACCCATTTATGGCACTCTGCAATTTTTACAAGAAAGCTCATTTGACACACACCCCAATGGTGAAAATTCAGTGAGAACTGTTTCGGTCGCTTCAACAAAAAAGCCAAACATACCTATTTTTTAAAAAAATTAATTACAGCAGTAAAACAATAATAGATATTTAAACAATATTTGGCAATTATGTTACTTCATGCTGTAAAACATGGCATTGATTAAAAAAAAAAATGAATTATCTGCTCAATTTTATTTTTTATTGTTTTAAGTTTTCATAAAATATTCACCAATTTGAGCGTCAATTTCTGTAATATGTATTCAGATTAATTTTGCGTAAATTTTGCCATCACAGTACTGATTATGAGGATCAATACAATAAAAAATCAATACAAGGAATGCATGAAAAAGATAAACCAAATAATTTATGAAGAAGTTTTGCCTAATTTCTTATTAATTTTAGTATGTCAGAAGATTTGAAAATATCATGGCCACATTTAAAATTAACTATTTTATCATTATTTACTGGCCCTGTCTAAAAATAATTGGCCATGGACACTGGGCCACTGTATTCTGAAGGCCATGCATGATATATCATTGCAACAATTGAAACTTAAGTATATTACTTTCATTCATATGAAAAAAATATAGGGCTAGCTTTAGGGAGAGGATTATTTTGTTGAACAGTAAAAAACTTTTTGAATTCACAAAACTTTATAAACAGGACCACCAACACATTAAGCCATTTTCCAAATTAAAAATTAAAACTTATTAAACTCTGCAAAGCTAGCCCTGAAACAGGAAAATGTAATAATAACATTTGTTTTATTTAACGACACACTCAACATATTTTTATTAATGGTTACATTGGTGTCGGAAACATTTTAATTTGAAAAATCCCTAGTGTTAACCTGATAGGCATTGATCTCAAATTGACTGTGTATCAGGCAGGCGCATACTAGGAAAATATGTTTATTCTTCAAATTACAACTGTATTGTTATAGTATGAGGGGGAAATATTAAGCATGAACAGTAGCTAAGGGTATGTAATATTTTTCATTGGCAGGTAATAATTTTGGGTTTTTTTGTTGTCTTTTCTCTCCAGAAACACTGTATTTTGGAAACATATCAATGATACTATGTTTTAAACCAAATTAAACAATCCATTTGAAATGCATACATATTGTTTCCTTCTATTAAAACCATTTTCTCTCCTGCTGTTAACACTACATAAACAGCGTTTTTTCAGTTAGAATGTATAAGGTGACTAACAACACATGGGCTTTAAATTTAGGTTGAGTCAGTCAATACCGCTATATTCCCCACTATATGATTTAATACATAAAATAAAATAACCAATATTAGTGGAATATATATATTATAGTTAATTTATAATTTTTATTGGTCTTTTTTAATTACATGCCTAAAAAAACTACTATATTTACATTCTTAGATTGGCCCTCAGTTATATACACGGTAATGATATAGGTTCTTCTCATCCCATGCATTAGAAGCTACATTCTAAATTGCTTAATACTTAACAAAAAATCTTCTCTAAAGGACGCATACAGGATGTCTCTAAACCATTACTGGATACAGGCACATTTAAATAGCTATGTATATAAGTAATGACTAACACCAGTACGATAAACATGTTGCACTGCTTAATCTGCTATCCATACAAATAATGTGATTCAAATCTAAACAATGTTTTCAAACTATTAAAAATTGTTCATTTGTTAATGAAAACAAGGATATTTCGTTTTCTTTAAAAAAATATTAAAATTACCTTATACCTTTCTAGAGATGTCAGCAAAAAAATTGGATCTGATAATATTTTCTGATTCCTGAATCTCACCGTCAAAAAAATACAGAATCTACAGAAAAAATAAATAAATACACAAAAATATATAATATAATTAAAATATATAATGGAATATATTAAATATAAAATACATAAAGATATAAATGAAAAATTTAAAACATCTTCAATGAATGAAAAAAGGACATTTCAAACCAATAATAAAATTTTATATAAATGTGTATGAATAACAGAATATAAGAAACATAAATACAAGCCGAGATGTCACTATCCAATATCTTTTACCTCCTAACAAACATCTATCTTTAAACATCTCTTTAAACATGAGAACTTTTAATTTTATTTTTGAATTAGAAAAGATGTAATATAAAATATATTAAGCACTAGCAATTGATTAGCATTAAAGCATTTTAAAAGCTACTGCTGGAAATTCTGTAGTAAATGTTAATGCAGTAGTGAACAAACTATGCTGGAATTTTAACTTCACCCTGGAATGTGTGTAGAGGGCAACACAAGTTGTTTTTCAGCCTACAACGAATCTACATTTCAATGGTTGATGAAATATAGCATAAGTGAGGGGATATAATTTCTCTAGAATGAAGCACCAAAGTCAATGTGAATTAAACAATGACAAGTCAACAGTCAAGTTTTACTGTACACATGGTGATGGTGGCACTGACAAAGACAACTTGCACAACCGTCGGTCTCTGACATAAGCAAAGTCGGCTCACATGATGTCCACAACTGTTAAGACACTAAACCGGGAGAAGATCTATTTCTTGTGGATTAGTATCACATTTGCACGTGCAAACATGGTGGCAAAGTGCATTACAGGGACACAGAACTGTCATTAAAAATACAACTGCAGTAGTCAGACGGTCTATTCCAAATAACCCTTTATGTTCCTGTATCAAACTGACTCCTTTTTGTAAGTATCAAACACGTCAATATCAACAAACTCACTGTATTATCCTCAAGAGAAGTGGTTTCTTTTTATCAAGGTGTGTAGACGTAATAATTCACAAATAACAGGTATTCATAACCACAAAGGGTTAAAATCACAAGAATTCATGCTGCAGGGTGTATATCAGGCCATTTAAGTTACTCGCCGATTGGCTAGTGAATGAAAAAAGGTACTAGCCAACTTAAGACTCTCTCGTCAGTCAACACTGTGTTAATATTGTTATTCAAACACAGTGTTTTATATGATGTAGGAATCATGTGTATTTGAAACTACTTGTAACAAGAAACTACTTGTAACATTTGAGTGTGACCAACATAAGCATCATTTGATTAAATGGAGAGCATGGTGGCTGAACTGAAAAATACTATATATGGCTAATCTCTTGACCAATATATCCTCCAGGTTTCAAGACACAGTATTTACATCAGATTTGAACAAAATTGTCAGACTTAATAAATTAGCAAATGGCCTAGCAATTCTGAGCGTAAGGTTGCAAAACTTGTTTTTCACTAAGCGTTTCATCCTTTTGTTTTATCATCACACCAGAGCCAAATTCACAATTGCAAATGATACCTGTCTAGAGCAGGAAACTATTGGCTATTTATATGACCATTTGGCTACAAACTTTTCATTCGCTCAATACCCTGGTACAACATAATATCTACTGCTCTATTAAATAAATATTTTTGTCTTTAACATTCAAATCACAAGTGTTTAATGTTGCTTTCAAACTGACCATTGTTTTAACTATTTTTTTCCGGGATGATTATAAATGTAATGCAAAACATCATATTTTGATAAGGTTTTATAGAGTAAACCTTTAGTGTCCTAGTAGGACACACAGTGCCACCTAGCAGATTAGTTTGCCAGACCCTCATTGCTTTGTTGACTGAACATTACATTATAACAAAATTTGCTATTGTGACACCTTGCAGCTAACAAAATAATCTACTCGCCATATGGTTCATTTTGATAAATTAAATTGCCACTGCTGAATTTCACTCACATAGTCCAGTCGTTTTACTTGCAGTATTGATATTTAAAAAAAAAAAATTAAAAAAAATAACTGCAAGAATCTATCTTATTATTATTATTGTATTTCACTAGTGGTCTTCTCTGATTAATAGCTAGAAGGCACGTCAGCTATATTGCATAATATTCTATAATTTTTTTTATATAAAGAACTTTTATTTTTGTTTTTAAACGTCTTCAATCCATTTTTATTCCTTCTTATCCACTAGATGTAAAGATTCACATCTACCAAATTATCTACCATGTTAAGGTGTATATCTGTTTTGGGGGGGATGGGTATTTGGGTTTTCTAGCACGTCCATTTGAAAATATTGTAATTTGTATTCTTTAGGCAGTATTTAAGTTTTTAGTGACAGTTTTGGCCTGCTTTCTTGGTTGATGTACTTGAAGACTAAATAATATAAAGAGTTGGCTACATTTTGTAAATCATTAACATTTTCATACAGAGCACATTTCCAATGCTTAATGCATTACACTGAATATGTATTATTAATTAACAAAGGTAAATACATTCAACAGATATTTCATGCAAATAAACAACAGTTGCAGAAATCATGACAATACCAATTCAAACATTTTCCCAAATGTTTAATCCAAAGAAGATATTGGTATGTAGTTGATGGATTTTAGATGCATTTATAACTTTCAAAGCATCCGATATGCTTCATCAACACAGCATTTGTTATATCACTTAACTATTAAATCAGTCTTTATATTTAAGCATGCACTGCAAATCATGCTTTGTGAAATAATGGGATGAAGGATCACCGATGAATGTTAAAAAGAATATATAACAAAATATGTTTTAAAATACTGGTAAATGGAACATGCTGAATTACAAAGTGATTACGCGCAATTTCACTCTTTTGATATGTAGTTAATGGCGAGAGATGAGAAAGATGCAACTAAATGCGGCAATAAAAATAGTTTAGCTTTTGCAGCGTTGGATAATAAGATTAAAATAAACAAGTTTAGTATTAGTCAGTAAACGATGATGTCCTATTTGATATAATTCTTGAATTTTACACATCCATATCCTTTTCAAATAAACATGCGTGTTGTAACCTTCTGACTACTGAAGGCGAGTTATCTCGACCAACATCACGAATGCCAAGTTGACGTTTGCCTATTGCATTGTGTTCCTTTAATTGTGTTCCAACTGCTTTAATTGTGTTCCAACTGCTGGTTGAATAAAGTTATACCACAGGCACACATTTTGGAAACAGAACTATCCGTATAAATTCATAAATTTGCCAACATTGATTTATAAATGCATCCACTTTGTGAATCCTGTTTGGGCTATCAAACATTTGGAATTATTTCTTACCCTGCTGTAGTCTATAATTCTTTATTTAATAATGCATTAATATCTGGCTATGATTAGATATAGTTACTGGAAGAAAAAATATTCACACAGGACAATCAAAACAGACATTAAAAAAGGTCAAAATGGCGTATGAAAAAGTCAAATACATTTAAACAGCTCATGAGTGATATGAAACAATTTTAAACTGTACCCATTTTGCTGGATCTGCTGAATATACGTTCATGGATATTACGTATTATACAGCTATTTTCATAAGAATCTACTCAATCTAATCATTTTCAAAGGTGAACTTTTATTTACTTTTTTCACTAGTGGTTAAAAAAAAAAATTCTAGATTGATTAATAGCTAGTCTCAAGACTTATTTAATTTTCATCAATTTTAAATGTGATTTTCAGAAATATCTCAAATAAATCTACATGGATTCAAATGATTATCCCATAAATCTTGCTGCAAATTGGAAATGGATATTCAAGCAAAGTTTTAACTCTGCATATGGCTGTTTGATGCAGGTACTTTGACCATTTTCACCTCAATGTATGGCCATTTTGTCTTTTTGGGTATTGTTTTGACAAAATTTTAACATTTTATTATGATCTGTTAAACTTTTAATTCCTTTACTATATCATTACTGATCACTGATTTATATATCGTTATATTTTTTGTTGTAATTAAGATTACGTTTCCAACAACTTTTTTTATTCTAAGCCCAGCTTTCCATTAACACAATTTGCATTATATTGATAGAATTGCAGGTGGAACTACATTAATGGAAAGCACGAATTAATCTTGATTAAAAAAATTTAAACATCTGTACAACTGTAAAATGATTTTCGTTATTCCACAATTTCAGTTTGAATCTGTATTTTAAATTTACCATAATTATTTAAGAAAATAGCATGGGTCCATGGGATTTGAAGTGTTATATAGAGATGGGTGGAGTGTAATGTCTCTTATTAAATTAATAATGCCCCAAAATTATTGCGTAGCCGATTACGAGATTTAAGTACATGCTGTCTCTAAGCCTAGGTGTCAAAATAAACATTAAAAAAATAATAAAATCATGGGACCTAGGTAAAAGTATATTATTAGTCAATTATTAGCCTTATTAATACTAAGCGAGTGAAAAAAATATATTTGCTGTTATCGTTATTATTATAGTAAATAAATAAAATGGAATAGGCCTATTTTATTAACATCACTCTGTAAGAATAGTTTTATATGTATGCAACATTTATTATTTAATAAATACATTCACAAGTGAAATAACAGACAATGCAAATTAAATACATCGGTAATGACTATTTAATTACAAGATGCATGTAGTAGATCAAGGATTTTCGGAACTGAGTAAATCAAATAATTAACATAATTAATATAAAATGAATAAATAAAATAAATAAAATAACTATTACAATAAATAAATGAAATGAATAACATTAATACAATAAATCAAATAAATAACTGATTAACATAAATAACACAAATAAATAGTAACATATATACTTTGCATAAATCAAATGATAAATCAAACAATGAAATCTAATAAATAAAATATATTTAAATAAAAAACTAAATAAATAAATGTGTAGGTCATTATCTGTATTCTAATATGTATTACACAAAATTGCTGTACGTTCCATCAATGTTTGTAATTTTTATTAACTAGATACACAAATCATTATATAGAAGTCTGCATGTATCCTAAATGATCCTTGGGGTGTTAAACTCTACAAAAGCTGGTTTATTTACACAGTAATAACATGTAATCCATTACTCGGAAGCAGTTTAGGACCGATAGTCCATGTAGCCACCAAGCAGATTTGCACATGACCAACCGCAACCCCATTAATGGATGCCTTTACTCTATTATATACAGTGAATATAGGCCTACGTTTTTATTCACAGATGTCTTATTTGGCCCAAATGCTATTTTAAGAGAAGTGTCTGATCAGAATGACATGAACTAAATGCATTCACTGGCCTGGATCAACTAGTCAGTGTCGTGTGAATAATTTTATGAATGAAACTCCACACTCAGGAGAAAAAACTGGGGAGTGAATGACAATAATGAAGTTTTTATAAGGTTTAACAATTGTTAATTTGCCAGAATTGGCTAATAGTAACTGCAATACTAACACTGTTAGTAACAGCCAAATAGTGAAATACTGAATAGGTTCTGGATAATCATAATGAATAATGATGATGATTAAAATATTGGCATATTTGCAAATTCCGAGTTCTATTCAACCAAATAATGAAATATATTCATCTTGCAGGATTTTTTAATATAATATTGAAAATATAAAAAGACAAAAAAACGCATGGGTGGCAGAAGTAAATAGCTAATGAATAATGACAAAAAGCCACATGGGGTCTGGACGAGAATGGCGGTTGAAACAAGAAATCTGAAATGTAGGTTACATTGCCGGTACGCTATATTTCCTATATACCCTCAATGCCTAAACTCATCAGTTCTATAATAATCATAAAAACTGTACGTTTTTCTTAATAAATTAAATTATTAGCATGTATACCACTATAATTCTATCCCCCAAAAAAACTAAAGACAAAATAATACAAACGCAGAAAGACCACGCACCTGAATAAAAATGGCGCATAAGCAAGTACGCATGCGTCGTATGATAAACAATTTCCGCTATTTTGAGACATTCCACCTTTCAGTAGCACTCAACCAAATTAACATCCGGCCGGGTCAAAGTTGGAAGTGCAGGTTGAACGCAGTTAATAGCAAAAGTCCTACAATTTGTTATACGTAGGCCCTAATAAATGAAAAAATTAAAAAGAAGAGAAATATATTAGCAGTAAATGTGTGTGAGTTTATATTCTTCATGACCACTGTGTTTAAAATGTAGGCCTATGGG
The DNA here is from genome assembly GCA_032361425.1 of Peltospira smaragdina. Taxonomy (NCBI): domain Eukaryota; kingdom Metazoa; phylum Mollusca; class Gastropoda; order Neomphalida; family Peltospiridae; genus Peltospira; species Peltospira smaragdina. The sequence goes on from JAUTBW010040328.1 coordinate 9,262, forward strand.
GTGCATCGATAAAATAGTTGATTATTATTTTTACAAGAAGACTTGCAAAAACATACTGATATCTTAAAAACGAGCCATGAAAATTGCTGATTTTCTGGTAGACGGATTGTAGTAGCAGACCTCTCAACCTCGAGGCACAGGAAACCTGGACACATAAGCCCCAAAACCTGGAGATTTCACTAAAAACCTGAAGATTGACTTATTCATACACAACAAAGAGTTAATCAAAATAAAATTACTTGTTCTTTTGGTTAGATAGCAATAAAAGTAGCCTACAGCACAAGTCTAATAGCATATTTAATATTTTTGACGCGTGTACATGTATTTATTTTTTGCTTTGTGCTCTGCATTATATGCTGATGCTAATGCTGATGCTGTTTTGAACTTTACAATAGCTTGTCAGTTGGAATGAAACTGAAGCAAGGAGCGGAATTTCTGGATAATGGAGTTTCATTGCTAGCACTTTGGAGAGGGTCCCCTCCAGTTTCACTGAAGATTGACTCTCAATTTAAGTTTTTTCTGACCATACATCTTTCTTCACCAGCTTTGCTATGTGACAAGACTAAAACAAACATTGCTACTCTTATTAAATGTTAAAACTGCATATTATTTGCCCCAGAGTTGTGAGGTTGGCAATATGCCACCACAAGATATCCACTATAACTATAATGAAATAACACCTGTCCATTCTGTTCCCCATATTCTACTGACTTAGTAGTTTCAGGCCGAGAACAGAAATCGTTTTAACTACAATGCATTTAAAAAAAAAAAAAAAAAAAAAAAAACAAAAAAAAAAAAACAAAAAAAAAAAAAAAAAAAACACAACGGAGATTATCACGGCTTACCGTGAGACCGTGAGATTTTGCTACAAACCGTGTTAGGCCTACTACAGACTTGAGAGGTCTGTAGTAGGCCTAACACACTGCACCTACCATTATTAGTTTATTCGACTGTTAGATCGGATACGGCAAGACAAGATAGAACATACCACGGCCTTTGATATACCAGTCGTGAGCACTGGCTGGAACGGATCATGGCCCAACGGGTCCACCATGTTGGACCGAACTGACGACCCACCGCACCGTGAGCAAATATGCCTACCCCTGAGCTATGTCCCGCACCTTTAAGTTAAGCATAACGTTCAAGAAGTTGGGCTGTATGCCCATTATATTTTATTATATTTGTTTACTATTTCAACTAATAAAACCCCCTTTTTAAAATGTTTTATTTATTTTTTTAATAATTATTTTATTATTATTTTTTTTAAATTATTATTATTATTATTTTATTATTATTATTATATATATATATTTTTTTTTAATTATTATTATTATTATTATTATATATATATATTTTTTTAAATTATTATTATTATTATTATTATTATTATTATTATTATTATTATTATTATTATTATTGTAAGTATCAAGAAATGAACTGAAAAGATATATGACTTACCCAATCAACATGAGTGCAGCCACTATGATGACAAACACAATCAAGTACTTGAGAGACGAACAACACCTCTAAAACATGAAAAACAAAAACAATGTGTCAGCTTCAACAGAAGATACAAAACTGTGCATTAAACCATTAACCCAAGTGCTTACAATATAACAAATTCAATATATTTGCGCCCCCCTACCCTCCAAAAACAAATTTTTAAAAAATAATTCAGGTTATCTTATATATTTATATAGAAGACTATTACAATTTAAAAACAACAAAACTGCAACAATTTGAGTCTCTTTCTGTGTGTGTGTGTGTGTTTGTGTATGTGTGTGTGTGTGTGTTTGTGTATGTGTGTGTGTGTGTGTTCATAAATGAACACAATAACTCATTTAATAAATAAATAAATAAATAAATAAATAAATAAATAAATAAATAAATAAATAAATAAATAAATAAATATTAATTCATAATATTCCAGCCTTCAT
>JAUTBW010040438.1:0-11193 GCA_032361425.1 Peltospira smaragdina
ATCCCATACACATACCTGTAAGTCATCCCATACACATACCTGTAAGTCATCCCATACACATACCTGTAAGTCATCCCGTACACATACCTGTAAGCCACAACATCCCACAGCATTCATTATGGATGCATTGTGCACCACCCGGTAAGGAATGTTTCTTTCAATGGCTCGCAAAATCAGATCAGTGTGTGTGGTTGCACTGAATAAGAATACAAACACGAAGAAAATACAGGTAATAATGAATTAATAATAATAAAAAACATACATACTTTTATATTCCAAAATGTGTTAATTATAATATTGCCAGCCAAGCCAAAACACATTTTATTTATGGTTATATGGTGTTAGATATATGGTTAATACCTTTATGATATAAAGGAAACCCACTCCTGCCATTTATGCTACTCTTTCTGATTAGCAACGAGGGATATTTTATTTGCACCATCATATACAGGATAACACATACCGTACCATGGCCTTTGTTTCACCAATGTGGAATGAGACAACGCTCAAAGGGTCCATCAGGTGGGATTGATCCAATGACCTGCCACACCATGAATGCACACCACCTCTGAGAATTGTCCTGTTCCTTATGCAACACATTCCTACAGTCTCCATATTTTAAATAATCAGGACATATCTGATAATGTCAAATTATTTTAGTACATTGGCAGTGACATATAATATAAAGATATTACATGACATGTAGTTTATGATAAACAAATTTGGTTTTGTGTATTCTGTGAATAAATATCAGGGTTCACTTCGAATGAGCTTTATTGTGAAGTTTGGGGACTCCCATAATGGGATTTTAAGGCAAAAGGTAGTTCTATCCTAGTTCCATGCTTCAAAAGATACTTTTCAAAGATCTATGAGATCCCTGAAAATTATTCAGGTAGTTAAACAAAGTAAGAATTTCAAACAGCCATACCCCAGTGGATCTCCAACAACAAGAAATGTGACATCTTCTTCATCAGCTCCTGTCAGTAACTCATCTGTTAAAATATGAATGAAATTATACATACAAAATAAGGATAAATTAAATAGTATTTTTAATTTAACAATGCACTCTACACATTTTTAATAATGGTTATATTAACATTGGAAACAAATTTAAGTAGAAATATCCCTAGTGGCTTTTGACAGAGATTGAACTCAGATTGACTGCATATTAAATAGATGTTTTTACCACTAAATTATCTAATCACCCTATGAAATAAGGAAGAAAAAATAATGTAAACACATACTGCCATCAACCTATTTAATGGCCATATTTTATGTATGGCTATATGAAGAAAGGATAGGTATTGTTGAGCAAATTTAATGATGATTATATAATGCTTCAAGACCACTTAGATAATAAAGAAGGAAACTGCCACCACATCATGAACTAGCCTACTATGCACTCCACCACACCATGACTAATTAATTAACTTTAAAATAACAATTACCAGACTGCTGTTCCACAGTATCTCTGTCAGCTAGTATCACATCTCGACCATAAAACTCTTCCTGCAAACAAAAGGTTAATACAAATTTAACACACTGTTTATTAAGCATATTGAAACAAAATAATTTTTTTTTTTTTTTTTTAAACCCACTGATTAAAAGGTCTAGGCCTAGGCTATAATTTAGCTCAGTAGGTAGAAATTCTATTTTAAGATACTGGATTACATTACAACAAACACTATGTCCAACTATGGATTTAATTCATAGGCTTGTAAATAAATTCATGTATATACAGTGGTCTCTCTAAATTGCCATCTGTCTGCACCAGATTTTGTGTTAATCAATACAGTATTAAAGACTAATAAAGAAAGAAATTGATGGTAGCCAGATAATAAGAAGTCCTATCCACCTACCATCAATTTCTTACATGCAAGTAAAACTCCAGACTGGTTAAAATTTTAAATAATAAAATACAGATTATATAGTAATTCGTTTTATCTACAATGGCATACAAAAGTTCTGCCGTAAAAACTTCTGATTATGAACATGTTTCATTGGATAAAACAATGTATTAGGTGCATCAATAAATAAACATTTCCTTCCTTCACTGGATAAAATTCACTTTAGTGAATTAACCTGGTATGAATAGGAAGGAAATGTTTATTTAACGATGGACTCAACACATTGGTGTATGGTTATATGGAGTCAGGCATATGGTTAAAGACCATGTAGATATTTAAAGAGGTAACCTGCTGCCACCACATACTGACATAGGCTACTCTTTCTAATCAGCAACAAGGAGTCTTTTATATACACCATCCCATAGACAGGATAGCACATACCATGGGCTTTGATACATATAGTGTCATGGAGCACTGGCTGGAGTGATAAATAGCCCACCATGTAGGATCGATCCGACGACCCACCGCACCATGAGTGAACATACTTATCACTGAGAGCTCTATGTCCTGCTCCCGGTACGAATAGGACAAAGGGCGAAACAAATAAGGGTACGAATTAAGTTCAGGGCGAAACTACCCGAAACGACTGACACATGTTCCTTTACGTAGCTGTTGATCTTACCAAAGCGGCTTGTCCGCCTTGCAAAATTGATGTATATGCTTCTAAATACACTCGTTTTGATTTCTTGACAACTTCTAACCCATTTACTGTTATATCTTTTACATTACCAAGACCTAAACCCACAAGATAGAACATCGTCGTCCTACTTCGGACGTTTCCGTATATATACTGGTTCTTATTGCAAGTACTACGCTATGTGTATACGATAACGGGCATTTAAAAAGTTACGAAACCAGTTCAGTTGATAAATGATTGGATATTCAGCAGGTGCTCGTCAGAAAACAATCATCTTGAGGGAAATACGAATCAGCTTGTGAGTTTCCTTTGTAATACACCTAAGGATAAGCGTACCGTGTGTCAGATTATCATTATGTAATTAAATTTAAAATCCAACCTGTAGTGTAAGGCTGATCTGGTTATCACCGTTATGACTAGGCATCCTAGCTGAAGATTAGAATAATTAGTTTCAATGAAACTTTCAATTTCATTTAAAATTTTAAAATTATAATTAATATTAATATTTATAAAAAAAAAAAAAAAAAAAAAAAAAATAAAAATAATAATAATAATAATAATAAGGCCTAACAATAATAATAAGCTAAGCCTAAGGGCTGAATTATTTATTATTAGTTTGTTTTAGCAGTTAAATTAGCATCACCTGCCTGTCACACTGTCAATCTAAAATCGATCCTTGTCGGGGACACACTAGTGATTTTTCTAATTAAAATGTTTCTGATGCTGATAGACCTAGCCTATAACTGTTCATAATTTTTTTTAATAACTATAGGCCTACCACTAACATTATTGTTGTTTTCCCTAAAAATATAACTGAATTAAAATGTTAAATGCAGTATTAGATAAATAAATAAAAAAAATTTTGGTTAATATGTTCTTTTGCTTTCTAGGTTTTAGATCACTATTGTAGAGGCAGAAATTCAATGGCTTTTTGCGTCTATGTAGCTCAGCCGTTGGGTGCCATAAAAGATATTCAGATTGTTTTAAATTCTGTGAAAAATGCAGTTGACAAAGGTATGTTTACTTACCGGTACTCTGTTTGAGTCATCTTATTTAATAATCATCACCAAAGACCAAATTAGATTATTTGAAATGTGGTTTAGGTTAATACTTTAAAAAAGAAAAGAAAATGACCAAAAAAAGGCATTTGATCAAGCTTAAATACAAAACAGTCTACAGACTAATTTCTGAAAGCTCCAAGTATTAAAATAAATGCATTGAAATTGTAAACTGCACAGTAGAAAAAATATCTAGGTTTGATGCAAATTCCAGTGATATATATTATATTAAAAATTTTTATTTTTAAAGTATTATCAAGTACTTTTCATATTTTGGAACTTAATTTAGACAAATACTATAAGCTTTTTTTGTCTAGCATAAATGTCTAATATAAATCATATAAATTAAATTTTTTAATTTTATTTTGTTTTTGCAACAGATGCAGTTAAGCCATATACTCTAAAGTGTCTAGTAGGGTCAAGTAATAGTGACACCGATGTATATCACCTGCCGTCACTCAGCGAGTGGTTTGTGTGTCTGTGTCGACACTACAGACTGATGGGTAATCCAAGATTCACCGTTTTATCACACCACGACATGGCGCACATTGTACAGTTGGGTGTGGCTGAGAAAAACAAACTGGTATAATAATTGATATACAACTTTAGATGCTGGTATAATACATAGAGGATTCGTCACGAGTGTTTTTTAATATGGAAAATAACAACCAAGTGTTAGTTAATCAGTATTTGTCGAGGCTTTGCTGAAACAAATACCGATTAATGTCTTGAGGTTGATCTTTTACATATTAAAAAACAAAAGTAACAAATTTTATTTATCCTATAACGCTTCTAAAAGGTAAAACATTTTAAATTTGCAAGTAAAATGTAACGTCCATATTTCAGTCATTTCAAATGGCGAACACAGTCTGACGTCATGATTTGAACTGAAACTTACTAATACATTACGCTAAGCTGTACATATTGATTACAATCGATTAACAGTTTACTAATTTGCATACCATTATCACACGATTAAATATATGAAAATATCAAATGGGTTTATGACATGGATACCATGGGGAAGTTATAGGATAAATAAGAATAATAATATGCAAATTTAAATCCTGGTATAATAATTATTATGTAACATCAGATCCTGGTATAAATGATACATTCTGTTCTAAATATTGCAAACTAGATTTTCTGTGAAATACATTTACAGAATACAATTATTAATAATAATTAGTATTTTAAACAAGAACAACACAATTATCATCTATCAGTATTAAATTTAACCAAATAGGTGTTTGGCAGTTTCAAGCTCTGCTTTAGTCTAAATCACGGTATAGACAGTTTTTATTTAAACAATTAAAAGCTAGTGTTAACAATACTGAATAGCTGGGTACATCATCAAAGAGCACAAAAAACCCAACAACAAAACAAAAATGGAGTAAAATAATTAATAAACTGTTGATCCTGGTATAATGTAAGTTATAGAAGCATCACAAGGATTATGGTTTTTTATGTATCCTCTGTTATTTTTTGCCTTTACCTTCCATATTAAATCTCTGTTTCAGGCTGGGGGTGCATATGATGCAGCAGATGAAGAGGTTTCAGAAATGCTAGTGAAAATAGGACAGTTAAAACTCACGCCTTCTACAGCAGAAAACGATGAACCCAACTCTGATCTGAGAACAGTGCTGGAGTATTACAAGACATTCCTGATATCCAGCAACCATGTAGACCTGTTTGATGTGTACGTGGCAGTGGTCAGGGAGAATGAAAGGGAATCAGATATGCAGAAGGATTTGGCTGCTACTGTTGTCTGTTGTTTCGGAAGCCCAACCACAGCACTTGAGGTTTTTTTTTTTTTTTTTTTTTTTTTTCTGCTTGTGATATTAACAGTATCCCTTAACTGTATGACTATAAATAGGTTGATAGTGTTGTTAAATAAAACATTTCCTTTGGAAAATTTACTGTTATAATAATTTAAATTTTTTTCCTGATACAGAAAAAGATGTTGCAGTTTCTGTGTCCTAGTGATGAGCCAGTTAGTCTACAACTTAGTGAAGACAACAGTAACTCTTTGTTGGACGTTAGCACTGTGGAATCAGAATTGTCCAGTGAGAATCAGATTCCACAAGACACCAACGTGTATACAACAGCTCAGGTACATTAAGTCTATTAAAATTAAAATAGGAAAAAAGGCTGGTAGGTGCTGGGTTCATATCCCAGTATCAGCTTCCACCCAGAGTGAGTTTCTATGGACTCAGTGGGTAGACACCCTCCTCTCTTCCACTAACCTCTAACACGGGTTGTTACTAACTACTAGTCACCTGTTATGGGCAGACAACTCAGGCTCCTATTTAATTTTGGATGTGTAAGAGATAATATCAGTTCGAGATACATTGAATATGAAGAGACACAAATAGTGTTTTATAAACTTACTGGTCAAAGATTTTTAATTGTTGGAAACAAAATCATAAAGCAGCAATCTAAATTAGCCTTTAAAAAATCTTCAGATGAAGTAAAATTAATCATCAAAACTTTCACACACTGTTTGTCAAAATTCTTAAGGACTTTATAACTTTTTGTTATCAATATAATGTGGTAGAATTTATTTCCTAGATATTTGGGTGCTTCGATAACCTAGTGGTGAAAGCACTAGCCTGACATGTGATTAATCTGAGATCTATCCCTGCCAGTGCGCCACTCTGGCTTTTTCTAAATAAAATACTTTGAGACCTATATAACTGTTAATAACATATTTGAAAATAAATAAATATTAAAAAAAATATTTGCTTGTTATTGCAGAGTTTTATTAGCAAGACAATTCTGTCATACATCCACCTGTTAGTGAACACTCGCAGTGAACTGGCTCTGTCGCAGATATTCAACATTCCCGACCGTGATCTCAACCATTCAGCATTCACAGCAGTCAAAAGAGAGGCCAAGAAGAAACATCTACCCATGTACCAGGTGGTGTAACCTAATAAACTGCTTTCTGTTACCATCTATCCATCCATCCAGATGTCCATCTATCTGTCTGTCTGTCTGTCTGTCTATCATCTGTCTGTCTCTCTCACTCTATTTCTATCTCTCTTTCTCTCTTTCAATCCCACTGGGTTGTTTCATTGGTCTATATATCATACCATCCAGTGTTCCACAGTGGGTGACACAAACACCGCAATGTATATGCTATCCTTTCCATTGGATGATGCATATAAAATTCCCTTACTGCTAATCAGACAGAATATCCCATGTGACAGCAGGTTTCCTTTCTCACTATCATAATGGTCCTTAACCATATTTCTGATGCCTTATGTAACCATAAATAAAATCTTTTTTCAGACGTTAACGTCATTTGTGATGCGGCTACGTCTTGGCGGTAAGGGTTATGCACCAGACAAGACAGCTCCACTGCTGCCTCATGTGAAGGGACTCAGTCTGCTCATGGGCATCATCCAAAAACTGCAGGGCATCGTTGAAGAAGAGCCTGACTGCAGGTATATTCTCTCGTATTCTCTACATATTGTAGTTTGTTACTTTGTTAAGAATATTAGGTATAAATCATTAAAAAGAGAAAAACATTTGACATTTTCATTCATTACTTTTAATCTCAATTTTGTTTTGCTTCCTTCTGAGAAAAATGTATTAAAAACAGCAGAATATTTCATCATCCAGTAGCAATGTGATTTCTTTAAGAATAAAAAAAAGAAAAAAAAAAGCTTTTATTAAAACACTTAATACTGAAATTATAATATTTGCTGTCAGTACAGTTTTATTGCTTGCCTTACACCTACCCATTGCTTGCAGTAAAAGTAACCAGTGAGCTATAGTTTGTCACAGATGTGATGTTACATAAATCTTGAGTGTTTTTCCATTAAATATATATAATTTTAGGAATTTTGACATTGTATTTTCGGTTTTAAAATACACTATAACAATAAATTAGAACTGAATATTTAATGTATTTCAGTGCTGCATGCCGACAAGTGGTTAAGATGATAAAGAAAAATCTCTCCCAGTGCAGTGTCTGTAAGTTTAGAAAAGAAGACCTGGATCTAGTTGCCGAAAAGATTTTGAGTCGTATAGCTGCAATTGTTGATGAGAACGAAAGGAAGGCTGCTGCTAGTCCTGATAAGGTAGATTTTCTTCATAATAATCCACTAGTTGTAACTCATGCCTTTCTTAAAAACAGTAACACCAAGCTGAAATAAGGTTATTTTAAAATTATCTTATAATAATAATTGTTTAGTAACATGCTGAACATATATTTTATTTATAGTTATAGGTTGTCGCACTTAAAGTTAAGGATGATTTATTTGAGTGAGAAACCTCCTGTCACCACATGGTCTACTTTTTCCAGTTAGCAACAAGAAATCTTTTATTGAGACACTCCCTGTCAGGTAGCCACTAGGGATATTTTGAATTTAAAATGTTTCATATTCTGATATAACCATTAATAAAAATGTGTTGTGTGCATCATTAAATAAAGAAAAGAAAACTATCCTTTCTTCTTTGTTTCATTTTGTTCTGTAGATGGTTTTTATATGGAGGGAAGTGAAATTGCTGTATTTGTTTATTAACTTAGCAGATCTATTAACAAGTTGTGAGTGTATTTATTTAACAAATGTTTCATGTTGCAGCCAGCCAGTGAGGGGGGTTCTCTGACCGGAAGACGTTGTTTACGCATTCTACAACAGCTCCTTGACTGGACTGCCACCAGCCCAGGGGAGGACAACTCTGCCGGCCTTCACCTGGACAGTGTCGCCCTCAATCCAAACACCCCAACTCGCATTCCAAGTCTGCTGGCACAGTTCAGATCCCCGGTCGTATCAGAAGATTCTCCTGTTAAACCAGTCAAACAGCGAGGACTCAAGAACTCAAATAATTTAAAGGTACAGCAGTAATCTCACTGATTTCAGAAGAAAGTCAGACGACCCCCAGTAGAGAAAGTCCAGTAAATTTACAATTAAGATTTAACAAATTAATTGTTTGTGGCATCTTCCTTATATATTTTACAGAGAATAGACATTAGAGAATATGTATAAGCAAGGATTATGGCTAATCCCTTAGTTTTCAGGTAACATGAGTAATGTCTGATTCACTCAGGAATCATGTGTAAAACATTTCTTTTCTCATTAAACAAACAATAATTTATATCCTTTCTTACTGACCTTAACCATAGGTGACTTATGTCGGATGCCATATAACTAAATAAAATGTGTTGAGTAGGTTGTTAAATGAAATATTTTTTCTCATTAAACAAACAATAATATATTTCCTTTCTTACTTTCACAGCGGACCTTAATCATATGTGACTTACGCACGTTTGATGCCATATAACTGTAAATAAAATGTATTGAGCTTGTCATTAATTAACATATTTCTCTCTCGTTAAACAACAATAATTTATTTCCTTTCTTTCACAATGGTGCTTAACAATGGTCTCATGCCATATAACCATAGATAAAATGAGTCGAGTGCATTTTCTCTCCATATTTTACAGAGACAGTCGGACAGGGATGTGGTGCTGCCTGGTGGGGAGAAGCTGAGACAGAGAGATCTTGACGTTGTTGTTGTTCTTCCAAGGTTTGTGATAGCGTCTTGATAGCCTAGTGATGACACGCGGTCGATTGGAGAGTGATCCCTGTCAGTGACCTATTTCACATTTGTTCAGTTAAAATGTTTTGTGATGCTGATAAAATGTTTGAGTACACTGATAAAGATATGAAATGTTATTATTACTATTATTCAAAGGTTTTTCATCAGCCATGGATACAGGATTTTCGAAAAGGGGGGTGGATCCATGGGTGATTTTATTTTGTTAAATCACACTGTGTTTCAGCATAGAATCTATGTGGTTAGGTTTGAAAAGGGTGTGTCTAGACCCATATTTGCTGCAGATCATTTAAACATAATTTAAAGATGGTGACACTTGTTATTAATAAGAATTAACCTTTTTGAAATGACTGGTGTGACAAAGGTTGTGTTATGTACTGTATGTTATGGGATGGTGTATATAACAATATCCTTTGTTTCTAATTAGAAACTCTCCATTGTTATATTTTCAGTAAAACACTGGTGTCTGCATCAGAAAACACACAACAACTTCTCAAGGGCTTGTCGATTTCTAGTCATGTGAATCAGGACAAAGAAAATTTATTTTCTCATGAACATGAAGGACAGAAACCGAGCAAAAAGGCAAAACTTAGTGCAAGTTCTCCCAAAATGACTGTTAGCATTGTGAACAAGAAAGAAAGCAAAACTCAGGCAGACAAAAAGAAAGCTGCTGTGAAAAGTTGTCGTCGAAGATTGCTGCCACAAGTGGAGGGACAGAAACAGATAACCAGCTTTTTCAGAATTTGAGGAACTAGTCAGAGAGTTTAAATTATGAAATGGTACCATAATTTATATTTAGCATTTTATAAATTCATTTAGCATATAATTATTATTTTAATTTCTATATTCAGAATTGGAATTGGATATCTATATTCAGAAATTAAATGTTTTTAAACCAACACACTTATTACTCATCCAATCATGCATTGATCCATGATAATCTACTTCACTAATATGGACCTCTAATACAATTATCTATGCTGTGTCTTTTATTGTGTCCATCTTTTATTGTGTCCATCTTTTGTCATGTAATAAAATCTGTACTGTGCCAATTTTATGATATTCGGCATTAAATAATACTTTAACTGGATTGTGCAATGTAAGTTATTTAATTCAAGTATGTCTACATTCATGTTATTTTTATCTAGTGTTTTGTGTTAGAACATAAATTTGCTTCCTTGCTCATTTTGTTAAATTTGTTACAATTTTTGTATAATTTTTTTTAGTCAATTCTTTAATTGTATTTATTTATTACTGAGTTTCTTTTTTTGGAAATTAAATTTTACAAAGTGGTTTGTATGCTTATGAATTGATAAATTAATTTATGGAAACAAATTCTGATGTTTTTCTTTATTTAAATGTTTGTAATATTTAATTTAACAAAATAAAAAAAAAACCCAAAAACCCAATAAGCCTTGATTTTTATTTATGTCAATGGAAAGTTGGCAGAAGTCAAATAAGCCTAATGGAATACCAAATAATACTAAACATCTCTGGTGTGTTATGGGTGTAACCAGCTGGTTTTCCTGGTAATTGACACTAACAGATACATGTATATCGGCACTGGAAATCATTTTAATTAGAAAGTATACCTAGTGGACAGGTCAATCTAACGAACGTAACATACACTGAGGAAATGGGGCCAAACTCAGTGATAGAGCTTATGCTCATTGTGAAATAATATATTGGCATTGGAAATCATTTGAATTAAAAAATATTCTTAGTGAACCACTGACAGGTCGATCTAACGGCCAAAAACTCAGGAAATGGGGCCTAGCTCAGTGACAGAGCTTATGCTCATTGTGTGATAGATTGACAGTGGGTTAACTAAGATTGTTTAGTCTGTGTTCCACAATGGAGGTAACAAGCTGTGGGATGTATTATCCTTTATTATTAGGATAACACTGTACGTACACATTCAGAGCAAACTGTTATAGTGCAAGTCAGTCCTGACCACACAGCTCAGGAGCCTAAGCTGTCTGTCCAGGACAGTTGGTTAGTAGTAATTGTTTTACGGGTTAGT
>JAUTBW010040549.1:0-11191 GCA_032361425.1 Peltospira smaragdina
TTTTTTTTTTTTTTTTTTTTTTTTTTTTTTTTTTTTTTTTTTTTTTTTTTTTTTTTTTTTTTTTTTTTTTTAATAATCATTTTAGTGACGTAAAACAAAATACTTCATCTCCCACACTGTAATTATATTTTTATATTACTCCAGTCAGTTCTTAGTGCATTAATTTGGGATCGCTCTTTGTTAATAACAGGCTGAAGTATGAATATTATTTGTGCAGTTGATTGAGTGTTTCCTACAGGATATCATTCCAGTTAGCTAGAATTTTATCATGTGTCTATGACTGTATGTGTAAATGAAATTTACACTAACTTGTTGATATACAGGTACATCGTAGCTGCATTAAACATCCTTGATTGTATTAATTACATATGAATATACTTATGCTGTGTCAGTGTTGACTGATAAATTGATGCATGCGATTATTCTTTGAACTGTGATGGAAAGTGTTTTGATGCGAGTTGGAGTATGATCTCTTTTAATTCTCCAGTTCTCTGAGGCCTGCTTTCATCCATAATAGAAGGATATCATAATATCCAGCTAAACCTCAGAGATCACACTGGAAGACTTCAGTAGAACCCATAACACAAAACCTAATTTCTACTACTACAGAAGAAAATCAATGAAATCAAGTTAAAATTCACTGTAATAAAAGAAGTCAAGATTTTAAATAATGTATACCCTTATTTTAAGAGTACGAACCCCATCAAAATTACAATTCCAAGAGGTAAGTTAACATAAAACACTATGAATTTAAATAATCTGACGTGAATAAATGTCCCCATCTCGTCTACATAAAATGTGGAACACAAGTTTCTGTGATGTGTGCAATATAATTCACCATAGAAGCAATACTGAAACATCATCAAGAACCAACAGGCTAAGACTACATTAACTGAACTACAACTATCCGACTAAGGAACATCCACACTGGCAGTTTGATACGTTGCCTCTGTTACTTTTATTGAGAAACGTTAACATTACGGCCAATGTAATTTGATTTGGTCCAATCACACCTGCAGTGTCGCGCGGAGGTGGTTCATAGAGACTGGTCGAATAGCCCGGCTCCCTGTAAAAAAACAACAACCCACTACTGATACTGAAGATGATACAAGAAATACAAAGAAATACAAAAGCTGGACTTGTGAAGACTGGCGAAAAGTGTTATTCTCTGATGAAATTCATTTTCTAGTACAGGGCCAGCGTAGTGAACATGTTCGTCGCAGAATTGGTGAAAAGCCCATGCCACACGAATAAGACTTAAAAATAACGAAAAAGATGTTCTGGGGCAGTTTCAGCTTCCAATGGAAGTAATGATGAATTCAAGACCTTGCACCATGCCACACATCCAAGGTTGTGACCAAAACATTCGAGGCAAACAATATAAAAGTGCTGGACTGACCAGGGAATTCACCAGACTTGAATCCCATGAAGAAGGACTACACAACAAAAACAAAGCTCAAGTGTGGTACCATGACCAAGAACTCTCTGGAAACTGCAAAACGTTGGTGGACTCTATGCCAAACTGCATAAAAGAATTGATAAAGAACCAAGGGGGCACATCAGCTATTAATTTAAATAATCTAACGTGAATAAAATGCCGATTCATAAGCCAGTCACAATGCTTGTCTTTTTCTTGAGTGTTCCAATTAATTTGCACATGGGTGTACTTATTAAAATTGACTTTCTTCTTCATTCTATGGTTGAAAGCATGATTAAGATAAGTATTTTGCTCTTGTTTTTGTTTGTAATTATGTTTGTAATGGTATATTTTCTGAAGAAGAGGTCTGGGTTGAACATTTATTTAATTTTGTTGTCTTATTTAATAGTGTTGTTTTTAACCTTTTTTTTCTTTTTTTTTAAAAATTATATATAGTTTCAAATATTAGTGATCTGACTTGTTTTTTAGTGTATTAATTTTTTTATAACAAAACGTTTTATATACAGCTCACTGTGGTCAGATGAGAACCCAGTGGATCAGTGCATCTCCCAGAAGTCTCGTTCCCAGGACTTTGTCTGTGGAGACATCGGCACCAGTGACCCCGACACGACCCAGAGTGGAGGCATGTACACAGAGGTTCTTCTTGATTGGCTGGAGTGGTGGGACGAAGAGACAAGAGAACGCGTTCTATTGGACAGTGACATTTCCAAATCAGGTCTCAGTTGTGATGTTTTTAAACTATGTCGGTCTACTTTAGTTGTTATTCTAGACCCTACTATACATACGCATAATTTACAGTTCTTCACAAACTGCTAACATAACAATCAAAGACAAGTAGCAACTGTTTATATTTTTATTTTCCCCCTACCCCAAGTAGGCATAATATTGGCCACAGCCAGGTTTTTTAATAATGTTTTGCTGCCAACCACAAAAGGCAAAAATGACACGCAAACAACAATTCAAACAACAAATCAACATCAAACAAAGTACCATTCAATAATCAAGGGACCCTGTGAACAGTGGCCCCTCACATGGTAATAAAATCAATAAAATAAATCAATATCAAAATCAAGGGGCACTGGGAACAGCATCCCCTTGCCTATTGAAAACATCAATAAAACAATATGACAGGTATACAAACTCTGGGGACTTATGAATAACAAGCCCACATTAAAATCAATATGATATCGTATAAATATCACGGGGCTTGGTCCAAGGTTATTTGAAACCAAACTGGCTAAAAATAAGAACATCTGAAGTTCGTTGTGGATGACTGTATAGATGCGATGCGCGCGGGCGAGTGAGTGTGTGTGTGTGTGTGTGTGTGTGTGTGTGTGTGTGTGTGTGTGTGTGTGTGTGTGTGTGTGTGTGTGGAGGGTAGGGGCCAGGGACTTCCTTGAAAACTTACTATATGTAAAATAAAAGGTTAAGAAGAACGCTATTTAATATTTTCAACCACTTGTCTTTCCTGAAGGAAAAAACTACACGCATATGTTTTGCTACAACTAATCAGATACTTTCAGTGAAAAAATATAGTGATGTAACCAAATATTTCAGAAATAAAGCCAAGCACTTGTCCCATATGAAGGTTGGCAGACTCCAAGAAATAGATCAGTTTTATTCAATGACACAGTCAACACATTTAATTTATGGTTATATGGCATCAATTATATGGCTATGAACTATTTTTTCTATTAAAAATAAAGCCAATTACTTTGTGATGACATGAGGAGGTTAATGGACTCCCAAGGGAAACAGAGGTTTTATTCAATGATACAGTCAACACATTTTATTTACGGTTATACTGCATTAAATGTATGATTACCTTGTGGTGACATGAGGAGATTGACAGACTCCAGGACATCAAGGAAGAGCTCATTACGTCGGTACTTAATTCCTTCACGTCGCCAGCCGATTTGACCTGTCACCTGTGAGGTAATTTGAGATGTTTCCTCCTTTGTCTGAAAAACAGACGTAAAGAAATAAATCAAGATGTTAATACAAGCATGTGATTGTTTAAGGCATAACTGACAAATATATTAAGTGAGAGAGAGAGAGAGAGAGAGAGAGAGAGAGAGAGAGAGAGAGAGAGAGAGAGAGAGAGAGAGAGAGAGGACTTTTTAATTTAACGAAGCACTGAACATATTTTAGCTACACTTATACAGCATTAGACATACAGTTAAGGATCTTTGTGATAGTGAGAAAGGAAATCCATTGCCATCATATAGGCTACTTTTTCTGATTAGCAGCAAAGGATATTTTGTATGCACTATCTCACAGACAGGAGAGCACACACTACATCTTTTGATTCACTGGCTGGAACAAGAAGTAGCTTAAAGGGTCCACCATGTGGAATCAATCCAGTGACCCACCATACCATGAGAATACATTCTACATTTGAGCTACATTCTGCTCCATTATATTACAAGGTATATTGAGTAAATACCAAGCAGACTACATTCCTTTAACAGTGTTTTTCAAGAGAGAAGCGTTATATTTAACGATGCATTCAACACATTTTATTTACGGACATATGGTAAAGGACCATTTTGATAATGCGGAAGGAAACCTGCTGCCATCACATAGGCTACTCTTTCTTATCAGCAGTATCATCCCATAGACAGGATAGGCTTTGATACACCAGTCATTAAGCACTGACTGGAGTGAACAATAGCCCAACGGGTTCACCATGTAGGATCGATCTGACGACCTACATGAGTGAACACGCTTACCACTGAGCTATGACCAACTCACCAGTGTAATTTAAAAGATAAATTATTAAACTGGAATGTTTTGTAAAATTTTATCTTTTGTATTTTACAGAATAATGTTGCTAGGCATTTTAAAATATCAACAATATGTGGTGGTAGGGTTTGTGTGTGTGTGTGTGGTGTGGGCAGTGAGTTTGTGCACATGCATGCACAAGTACTTAAGTACATGATTATTATAACCTACCTCTTAATTAAAATGTGATATTTAAACTACTGTAATAAAACAGCATTAAAAATATTGTTTCAGTTTAAAAAAATTTAAGTACACGAAAAATGAAAAGGATGTGCAAACCAGGGTACATTCTAACTAATTCACTTCTGTTTTGTTTTGTATGCTCCAGTAGCTGAGTGCACAGCCGGTGGTAACTAGCTAACAGCTAATATATATATTCACACACACGATAGCATGCACAAATATTGAAAAACTAATTTTAAAATAGCACACACTCTAAAATTATAGGTGCTAATTCATTAACACTAGACTTTATTAAAAAAATTATAAATTTTTAAATAAAATTATAATAAAATAATTCTTAGAATTAAAATTTAATTAAAAGTTGTTTTTTAATGTGAGGCTGGTAGATGGATATGTGTTATTATAAACTAAATACACATAATCTTAACTCAAGAACCAGATATTCAGAATTGTCAGGTGTTTTTTGTTTTGTTTTTTTGTGTTTTTTTTAAAACAACAAACTTGGGGGGGGGGGTTGCTCTTTAAATGCTATTTTATTAGTTATATTTGGAAGTGTTGGGTGGGGGTAAAATGTTAATTGACAAAATTGCTATTATAAGTTCTATTCCAAATTAGGTGTGAGATTAGACACTGTGATCAACAGGACCTTGAACGTTTATCAACATAAATATACAGGGCCTACAATTATTTCAAAATAACTGCAAAAATTGCTAAACACTTCTATGCTTTAGACCAAAAATATTTACTGTAACAAAAATATGGAATTTAAAACATTCTTACGGTAAATGGAACACTATTTTTTATCTGAAACAATTCAATAATTATGATAATAACTGATGAAGATGTTGATGATTTTGATACTGATGATGACTTTAGTATTGATATGACCGATGTTGATATTGATTTTGATAGTCATGAAGACTAACTGATATTGATGAAAACTGATGTTGATATTGATGAAAACTTTTGATGACAATATTAATGATAACTGATATTAATACTGATTTTAATGTTGGTAAAAAAAAATTGATGTTGATTGATGAAAACTGTGCTATTGATGAAATCTGGAGATACAAACAGCGTTAATATTAATAATGATAATGATTTTTATAATGATACTGACTTTATGACTTTTATAATGATGGCATCACAATGGTAACAACAGTAACATTAATTAAAGTCTAATAAGAGTATTCGTGCACTAGCTCATTGCTGGGCACTTGTGTAATGAACAATAGCGAATATACTTATGAATAATATGCAAGCACAAAAAGGTAATAATATGTAGCAGCTCTACTGAGCCTACAAAACACAAACAGAAGTGAACAAAACATAACGAAGGCCTAGTTTACCTTCTTGCCTGGCCCTGAAATCAGCTGCATGGTCTGGTACCAAACAACAAATGCATTAAAGTTACAATCACAACAATAAATCTGATAAAAATAATATTTAAGCTAAAGATGCATTCAACACTAATTTACTGATGGATATATCCGACACAGGGAAACAGAAAGAATCTTCTTTTTTCAGTTTTGTTTTAATCATACATTTTAAACCATAATTCAGAATGTTAAGTTGCATACTCAATGAGTTGATGTTTGTTTTAAAGTGGTTGGGGTTTTTTTTGCAAAAGATTTACATAAATTATAAATTATCAACTCTGAAAAATAATTATTTTATTTATAAAAAGCTTGGAAAGCAAATGATGTGCGGTAAATAGTGATATATTTGTAGAGGTATGTCTTGGGCTGGATATAATTTTTTTTTTAAAGCATAAATAAGACGGATGTAGGGTAGGGACGAGATTGTAATATAAAGGTTGTTCAGTGTAATGCGATACTGGTGCTGGGCAAATAGCCAATTGAAACATTTCATCACTTACATAATTAAGTGGATGATATCTGCATGCTTACATTATCACCAGTTCTAATTAAAATTGTGCTAGCACTTTTTAATTTCAGATGTGACATCATGAAATTCATTTCAAAAGCATAGTTAAAATTAATACATTCTCATATGGTAAATAATACAGAATTACACTGTTTTATAAAATATAATTTTAAAAAAGGAAGAAAAAGAGAATATGTATTTTATTCCTAAGATATACAGAATAAAGAAAAACTGCTGACATCT
The DNA here is from genome assembly GCA_032361425.1 of Peltospira smaragdina. Taxonomy (NCBI): domain Eukaryota; kingdom Metazoa; phylum Mollusca; class Gastropoda; order Neomphalida; family Peltospiridae; genus Peltospira; species Peltospira smaragdina. The sequence continues at coordinate 6,539 of JAUTBW010040549.1, forward strand.
TATTATATTAAACAGAATATTATTTTCTTTACCAACTGAAATGTAAATACTGAACCACAATGATTCCTATTTACACATATAAAGTACTTTAAATAATATTAACTGGTGATATATAATTTTTAGAATACAATACATCATCATTGCTTTTTGTTATTAACCTAGGCCTTTACTGCTTTGATTACATTATCTTTAACTTTAATATTTCAATAAACTACCACTGAAAGTTATAAACATATTACAACATTTGGACAGGATTTAGAACTGGTGATAATGAATAGCTAAGTTGTGTAATGTTCAATAAGACGACCTGGCTTGTCACTTCTCGAGCTTTGGGTGCTGATACAAACTCCTGATTTAATAATAATAATATTTATTTAATGACACACTCAACACATTTTTATTAACAGATATATCATCTGTGTAAACTTTTTATTAAAAAAACCCTCGTGACTAGTTGAGTGTCAGGCATTCTCAACAAACTACTTAACAGTGTACCGGATATTAATGAGATGGTAAAATTTTCCAGATTTTAAAAGTGTACCGGGTATTAATGAGATGGTAAAATTTTCCAGATTTTAAAAGTGTACCAGGTATTAATGAGATGGTAAAAAATTCCAGATTTAATTTTATTTTAGATATGTATATACTATTTAACTAGCATAATGCACTTGGTCTAACATATAAAATGGATTTATAACGAAAGGTCAGCAGTTGTGTTGTTGAGAAACTTTGTGTACATTCACTATAAATTTTTTCTCTAATGACCATCAGCATGAACAGAATAATAAAATGTTTGTGTGGTGTGATGAAAAACAGTTACTTATTATTTGTTGAAAATTAATGGGTTTTTATTATTTTTTTTAAACACTACACAATAAAAATTTGCTCTGGTTTAACCACAAAACAGAACCTCACCTTATAAATACCATATTACGGCAATAAGATTTACTTAATTATATTTGGAATTGATTTTTTTTTTTTTAAATGATATCAGAAGCTTGTTCATGGTAATGAAATATTTTATATAAAAAATAATAAGTATATTATCAGTTTTAGAATATGGTGTTCTGATACCCAGTGACCTTCACACTTAAGGACACAAATTAATTACTGAATTAGAATGATGTCTTAAGCACGGTCATTGACTTTTTTTAAGACAAGCCCCATGGCAAGAATCTTTTTAATAAAAACTTTTAGGTTTATTAAAAAAAAAAAAAAAATTAATATGGCAAATTTACCATTGAAGGGCTTTAGGTTAAACAAAAAATCTGTCATTTATATTATCAAGTCTTATTAAACAGCGTTGTTTTTAAACCTTGTGTTTTTGATGTAGCACATATTCTATTCTATATATGATGTCCTTATGACATTTTTTTTTTTTTTTTACATACATGCAATGGACCAAGCATGTCTCACCTGGGACTTGATTCCTTGTTGAGTGATGAATGTCTTCAGAATACCTGTGTCAGTGTTTTGAGGGTAGCCAAAGTCCAAGATTTCTGCAACAGAGAGGTAACTGTTTTATTTAATGATGCACTTAACACATTTTTGTAGTTAGATGACATCTGCTGCTGCCAAATGGGCAATTCTTTCCATTAAGCAGAAAAGGATCTTTATATCAACCATCCTACAGACAGGATAGTATGTACCATGACTTTTGTTACTCCAGATGGAACAAGAATTCAACACAATGAGTAAGATCTAGAAATCTTATTAATTTTAAATAAATGCATGTAATGAGGTTTGGAATGATCCAATTACTTAAGTAATTTAAGGCTATATATGTTAAATTTTTGTTTGTTAAACAATAACTTCTATTATCCATATTTGTATATGTTTATATAAAAGGACCCTCTCATATTTCATTTCCCCTTTAACAACAACAATAATAGTAGTTCTATATAAGTATACTATACCATCCAAAATCTCATAGATGAGAACAAAATTATTCTTAATGTTGTCCTCAGAAATTTTCCCAAAGTATGACTGCATGACTTCGACCATTTTGTTGAGGAATTCGAAGACCATTGCCGCATTGACATTCTGCTTGGTGACAGCTGCCAGCCAGATGTTCGACCTCCGAATGTGAAAGAAACTCGTTCTCGCTATGTTTGTCACAGGTGATCGAACTTGCTGTCGAGCATGGATGACATTCACACGGAATGCATCCACAGCATTGCGTCTACAAAACAAAAAATATTAGTTACAAGTGGCACAAATAATATGTTTATGTATTTTTAATATTACATTATTTCTTTTACATTTAGTACTACAAACTTTTTGTTTTCTATAGCATCTCTAAACCTGCTATTTTTGGCATGTGAAATGAATACCATCACAGAGCAATGATCTACACAGATCTCACTGACCCTTGAAAAGTGTCTTTTGATAATTTATCTTTATTTAACAATGCACTAAATACAGTTATATGGGCATCAGAAACACGTTTTAATTGGAAAAATCCCTAGTGCTGTCTACTTGACAGGGATCGATCTCAGACAGACCTCATTACAGCCAGGTGCAATCACCATTAGGCTATTGGCATCAGAAACACGTTTTAATTGGAAAAATCCCTAGTGCTGTAAGTGTCTACTTGACAGGGATCGATCTCAGACAGACCTCATTACAGGCAGGAGCAATCAGCATTAGGCTATCGAGGTACCCCTATTATGGAACTCCCCTAATTTCACAAGAAAGCATCTGACCCCAAATGGAGAAAGTCCAGTGAGAACTCTGATCTATTTAATGGCCAAATAAATTATTACTTGAAAATATACACATATGATTTGCTTACATGTAATGACCATATTTATGAACAATATATTTCATGAAATCATTCAATTATAGCTACATTCCATAAATCAGAAAACATCAATAGTTCTTTGGACTACTGTAGTGTTATGTACTATCTGTCCACTGTGGTTTAACTGAAACATCTTGGTCGATAACAAAGAATGTTTTCCATTTATAATGAACATTTTGAGACATGATTTTATGTCTTTAACACTTTCTTATTAATTTACATTACTCACCCAATGTCATCTCGAAATACCCTGGAGATGAGAACTTCTCCCTTATGGTTGTAGATAAACAAACCACCAATCATGTTGGCAATGCTGAAACAAACATTTAGGAAAATTTATTTTTCTATTACTTGGTATAGCTAAGCAGAAAATGAGTGATTGTTCTATTGCATGATTTTTATTTCAGAGCATAATATTTATAGGTTTGGGGGTAAAATAAAGAAGAAAAATAGTGGGGGGAGAAGCAAATGTATCCCACAAATTATGTTAATAGAAAGTATGTGCTATACACAACAACAGACAAAACTTTTATTTAACGACACACTCAACACATTCTATCTATGGTTTTATGATAATATGGCATCAGACACATGGTTAAGGACCATTATTGTAGTCTGGAAACCTGCAGCAACCACGTAAGCTACTTTTTCTAATTAGCAGCAACCTCTCTCTTATATGAACCATACTATTATAAACAGGATTGCACATACCACATTGCTACACCAGTTGTGGAACACTGGCTAGAGTGAGACATGGCATAATATGTCCACCATCTAGGATCAATCCAACAACCCACCGCACTATAAGTAAACTGTCTACCTCTGAGCTACATTTTGCTTTCAAGCTTTGGATGAAATGTTTAATAACTATTAAACAATACTAAAAAAAAACTTTCTGTTAATTTCTAGAGTGAGTCTTTCTGTGTAGAATACTGGGTAATAATGGATAAATTGATGCAGAGATAAAATTTAAAACTAAAAAGGTCCTACTTCAGTCCTTGGGAAGTTGGGCAGTTGGGGATGGGCTATCTTGTGACAGACGTTAGGCCTAAACATGTATCAAATCTATTAACATTTTAAAACATAACTGATACATTAATCATTTTTCATTAAACAAAATTATTAATAAGTTATAGTTTAATTATAGAAAAGGAACGAGTATTGTGATTCATTATGCTCAGTCAATACCGTCATCATGATCGACCTTAAACCGGCAACTCTAAAATTCTGTTCAGCACGAGTCTTGCTATAGCTAAAAAATATTACTGATGCTTCTTTAAAAAGCAAAGAAATCTTATGGTTTGTATTTGGTATGATACCAACCTTCACTAGATACTACAATAAAGCAGATATTTTCAATTTAAACGTATTTATCTTATTAAAATCAAAGGGGGTGTTGCCTCCATCATTTCAATGCAAGAAGGTAACTGGTAGCAATAAAGATGTGTCGCTGAAACGTATTATAAATGAACACTAAACAAGCAGGCGTTGAACAGTGTATTATAAGTGACGTTTAGACAATAAAATTGCAAAGACGTCAATAATAACGTTAAATTCGTAAAATTTCATTAAATATTGCCAATCCCAACCCTAAAACATGGATATGGAAATTCATCCTTATATCCCACACTATCCATCAATGTAACTAACTCTAACCTGACCCTAAACTATTCCATATCTATATTCAACCTAAATACTAACGACGCACTCAATACATTAAATTTTTACTTATCTACGGTTATATGAAAGAAGGAAATGTTTATTTAACGACGTACTCAACACATTGGTGTACGGTTATATGGCGTCAGACATATGGTTAAGAACCATGTAGATAGAGAGGAAACCCGCTG
>JAUTBW010040660.1:0-11190 GCA_032361425.1 Peltospira smaragdina
AGAGAGAGAGAGAGAGAGAGAGAGAGAGAGAGAGAGAGAGAGAGAGAGAGAGAGAGAGAGAGAGATTTAATAATAAACACATTTTGTCTATAGCAAGTATGGTTATAGATAGAAAGTGCTCACCTAACATGTGGTTTGTCTCAAATAAATCTATCAGTGAACATTAAAAATGTTTCTATCAAAGCTTTCTGACACTGATGTAACCATTAATAAAATGGAATCAGTGCATCATTAAATAACGTAATAAAAATTAAAATTCACATATCTATGTCACACACATTGACAACTACAACATACATCCAAAATTCTGCATCCTTTTCACTCCAAGTAGAGTTTAATAGCCATTAAATCACCATTCTAAGCAGAGAGTATGCACCCATGTCAAAAGTCTGAATCTTGACCAGTTATTTTCATTTATTTCTAACAAAGCAACATGCTTACAGATATGTTCAGTCAAACATAAAATATTGTAAAGGCAACATAAAATTCAAAATATGAAGAAACAAAAATGAAGATATATAGAAAGACAACAATGCAGATATACTAATTATTTTATACATAATAATTAACTCACGATGTCCAAATATCTGTGCCAGCACTCCTTTAGGGTGATAGTTGTCCATCATGTACGGTGTCTCCCCACTCTTGTTGGCTCGATACAGCAGTCGAGAATTCTTCGGGTTACGCAGCAGTAACTCAGTGATTTTCTTGTTATATGCTCGAATTGCTATATGTAGTGCTGTATCACCTCTCTGAACACACAGAAATGGAAAATGTCAACTAAATGTAATTCTAAACCACATTTTGTTCAATGGTAAAGAGGATTAGTCAATGTTTTATTAATATGGCAAAAGCTTAAATGATATTTATGCATTAACAGTTAAATACTTTGATTTCATATAAAATACAAAACTTCTAAATTAATAATTGTACAGATCTTGTTTTATTTTTTAGTTATAACTATTTTTCAAGTGCATCTCCAGTCACCATTAATGATTTAAAAACTAGTAATCCAAGAAATGTAGTAAAAAATACTTCACATAATTATAACCTATTTTATTCTGCTGAAAGCTAACTATTGAGCATGTTTATTTATAGGCAAGTTGTAGAACTGAAGAAAAATGTGTACGACCAAAGTATTATAATTATGAATAATTACAGATTTTCTGAGATTAGATTTATTATTTAATTAATTAATTAATTAATTTATTTATTTATTTATTTATTTATTTATTTATTTATTTATTTTTAATACAAATTTACAATATTGTTGAGGCCCATATATCATTCAAGACGGTGAAAACACATTGAAGATGAGCCTCATTTTGTAATCACTACTTCCATATTATACAGTGAGGCTTGTTATTGTGTTTTAAATCTGCTACTACTTTGTATAAAGTATAGTAGTTGATTTTACTTATATGAAATAAATATTAACAACTGATACAATTATTGATAAATTAAACATGATTCTTCAAAAATAAATAAAACCATCTGTAAGTAAAAAAAATTAAAATGTTACCTTATCATAGGCTGACACCTTTGCTCCCTTGTCAAGTAAAAGTTTGACACACTCTTCATTTCGAGACCTCACTGCACGCAGCAGAGGAGTAACACCATCCTAAGATATTCAAATCAACATCATACAATCTTTTATCAGTTAATATATATATTTTTTTATTGACATTAATATAATTAATAATAATTTGTTTATTTCCATGAACTATTTTGTTATTTTAACATAAGAGTTGTAATCTCAAATATTGACATTATCTTTACAAAACCCAAGACAAAGCTTGATAAATGGTTTAAACAGTATTTATTTCCAATTATAACTTTGGATTGGGTTTGGCCAACAGGCAAGTGCCTATTCTGCTAATAACGTACAGTTATAAAAACCAATTTTTATTGAATCTTGTGGAAATGAATGTGTAAAACTGGCTGCACGTTTCTTATTCCAGTTCAAATGGACTGCACACATGGACTGACCTTTGTGCTGAGCTCCAGGTCGGGGTCACTCTCTAGCAGTAATCTAGTGATCTCAATGAAACCCTTCTCCACAGCCCAGTATAAAGCTGTCTTGCCTTCCTGAAAAAAAAAAAGAGAAAACAAATGTGCATGAATGAATAAATGTTTCATGTCACGACATCAAGAAAAATGCTTGTACATAATGCAAATTTATAAGTAACCATGATTCATGTGGATAAGAAATTGCATAACAGATTGAGAAAGAGAATATTTAATTTAAAGATGCACTCAACATATTTTATTTATTTTTATAAGCTTCATGCAGGTGACTAAGAACCATTATGATAGATAGAAAGAAAACTTCTGCTGCTACATAGGCAACTCTTTTTATCAGGAGTGAAAGAGGTTTTATATGTATCACTCCAAAGCCAGGATCACACCTATCACATTCTTTGTTACACCAGTTGTGGAGCACTGACTGGAATGAGATAGAGTGTACTTACCGAGCCTGCAACGTCCACGTCTACATATTTATTGAGCAGCACTTTGACAATCTCTGTGTGTCCACCTTTCACCGCGTGGATCAAGATCGTGTCGCCAGCCTGAAACAAATACAACAAACCCTGTTTTATCCTGTAACTTCCCCATGATATCCATGTCATAAACCCATCAGATATTTTTATACTGATAATTGGTTGTACATATTTAATGTAATGTGTTGATAAGATTCAGTTAAAATCATGATGTCAAACTATTTATTTTGCCAAATGCGATGATGTAATATAAAATATAGATGTTACTTTTTACTTGAAATACAAACAAGTTGAACTAAAATGTTAAATTAAAAGTGTTATAGGATAAAAATAATTCATTACTTGTGTTTTTAATATGAAAAATAACAACCTCATGTCATTAATCAGTATTTGTTTCTGTTAAATGGTTTCCTCACCCCCACCCCCTACTATACGGAGTACTGTAAAATAACAAAATCTCACCCTGTCTGCAACATTGACGTATGCCCCTTTAGCGACCAGACTGTGTACAATCTCTGGACAACCTTCTTTAGCAGCCACTGCCAAAGCTGTGTGTCCGTCCTGAACACAAAGTGAAGAAATACAGCAAACATTTTATTTAATGATGCACTGAACACATTAATATATACATGTATTGTTATAAAGTATTGGATAAGGGATAAGTGCTACTCAGATAATCAGATAATCCACTAAAGGTAAGAGATTAACACCACTTACACCACTGCAAGCTACTTTTTCAGATGACTACCAATATATGAAATAGCCAACATATAGGATAATATATACCAAAATATTTGTTAGTAGGAGGCATCGATTTGATGACTTGCCACACTGTGGGTGTAATACTTGTTTTCCAATACACTTCATTTATTGAAAATGTTTATTTTTCAAATGGATGAATGCTTTGCCACTGCGCTAAATTTAAATTCACATAATTCACATGGAAATATTATGTCAAACAATTCATATAAAATATTACGTCAAACAATTCATATAAAATGTATACCTTCTTAGTCTAAATATAAAAAAGTATAATTAAAAAAAATATATGTTAGCATTACTACTCACAGAAATATATTTAGTACATAATTACTTGCCATTTATTTGAACAAACATGTTATAATGGCAGTAAACTCAGGACTGTGCCTTTAATTCAGAGCTGAAAGAAAAGATAACTCTGCCATACCTTGTCTGTGGCATTGATATTTGGATCATGTTCTAGCAGAGCCTGAACCACATCAACAAAACATCCAGTTGTTGCCACTAGTAACGCAGTCCATGAATTCTGAAATACAAAACAGGTTTACATTTAACATATTATAAAATATTATCTATACTATAGGGCAATAACTATCTGGCAATAACTATACTTATAAAACTTACAGTCCAGACTTTAATAATAAAGTCCAGACTTAAATGTCATGGAAATTCCTTTCAAACAGCATTATGTTGAACTTATTAAATTTTAGACTTTAACTTCTATAAACATGAGACTGGGTTTCATTGCAAAGTGATACATTTAAAAATAAGGTTGTATTTTAAATGCATAAAATAGCAGATAAACGTACGTTTCAGCTTTGAAGTGGAGGTTGAAAGTATCACATACGATGTATTTATAGACAAGTCAGAATATATGCCACACATTCTTTGAATCACATACAAATAAAGTCGTAATATATGCCAGTAAATGTATTTCTAATTTTAAAATCATACATGTAACATATGATGATCTGATGACATAAAATATGATACATACAATACATACAGTATTTTATTTTATAAGGGTCAAGCTTAATGGTAACCCAAGATATTTTGGCTATTCAGATATATTGTAGAAGTTACCAGAATTCCACAACCATTAGCAGAGCTTCTAGTATGTGGAAGTCTGATGTTTATGGTCAGAAACTTACAGACTTCAGCCAACAAACAATTTCAAAATTAAGTAAATTATTGGCATGGGTAGTGAATTTTCAAATCTATTACCCTTATGGCAAGTGGATATTTTCAATATTCTAGAAGACCTGATTAGCTACTCTTACAATAAAAAATCTTATCAGAGCTACAATGGGTTACCACTAGAAAAAAATAAGTAAAGACATATAAACAAGAATAAATACCATTCCAGAGGCATCAACATTGGCTCCCTCTGCAAGCAGATATTCAACAATCTCCAGATAACCTTTACGAGCTGCCCAAATCAACGGAGTTGTCCCATACTGAAAATACAGTACACTGTTATTTCTTAATTACTCTAGAATTAATTTTCAAATAGAAAATTATTTTCCAAAAAGCAAGGAGCTTGAAAGACAATAAAGCTTACACAGTAATATTTAAAAGTTTATTATTCCTTATAGATGTCTGGTAGAGGCCTATTATTACATACCTGTTTAATCTTACAATATACTAATGCACACATCAAAACTGTGCAATGAAAGAATCTGTATTAGCACCTGTGCAATCCGGACCAGAGGCCTTATTCAGAAAAGGGTGTAAATTTATGTTCTAAACTTAGTACTAGGTCAATGTTTAACCATTGGTCCTTGACGTCAAAGACGCTATTTTCAGCCAATGATCAGATGTAAAGGTTATGTTACATGTAAGTGTAACTTTACACTCTTTTGTGAATAAGGACCCAGAATTTTTATAAAGGGAATCCCCTTTATCATATGTAAGTTACAAATGACATCAAATCTGCTTTCAAACTTTACATACTGCTACAGCGTTTACCCAAACACAATAAAAGTAAAATGTATGTAATAAACAAAGGACCTCACATTATTTTTTATTCCTATTTATTGCACTCGTTTATTTTGCGCATGAATACACCAATCGACCTGCAGTCTTGTGGTATATATTGTTGCGCAAAATAAACTTATGCAATAAATTAGAATAAAAAATAACATAAGTGAGGTTCTGGATATTTATTCTTTACAAAGGTCCTTAGAGCTATCTAAAGCTGATCAATATTCCTTAGAGATTCCTTAGAGAATATTGATAGATGTCTATTATTCCTTGAGAGCTCTAAAAGATAATATTATTCATTAAATAGTACTATTCATTACATGCATATTATTCCTTACAGAGCTCTGATAGAAATTTATTTTATTTCACCTAAAGTTTTAGAGGTCTACTATTTATTACAACTCTGATATTAATCCTTCAACTCTGGTGAATGCCTATCTACAAAGTGAAACCATTACTTACTTTGTCACTGGCGTTGACCTTAGCCATCTTCTTGACGAGCATCTTAACAATCTCCAGATAACCACGTCCTGACGCCCACGCCAAGCATGTCATGTTATGCTGGGGAAAGATATTTCATTTGAGTGGAATTACATACAATGGATGGAATGATAGATAATTATGCAGATGAGCAGGAAAAAGAATGGATGAGAAAATGTATGGATGGTTGAATTGGAGGATTGGGAAAATGAAGAATGGATGGAAGAATATATGGATAGATCGGTAATTGAGTGAATGGATGATGAAGGGATGGATGAATGAATGATGGAGGGATGGATGAATGGATTGACAAAAGGAAGAATGGATGGGAAAATATATGGATAAATGGTTGAGTGGACAGATAATTGATGGATTGTTGAGTAGATGGATAATTTTCCAAAGGAAGACTGGGTGCAATAATATACCTATGGATAAATGGATAAGTATACTGGTAGATGAGTGGAGGATTAGGTAAATGGATGGATTACCAAAAGAATAAATGGAAGAATATATGTGTAGATTGGGAGATAGGTGGGTGAATGTATGGATAGTGGAAGAGAAAGAATGGCAAAAGGAAGAATATATAGATAAATGAATGGGTACATGAGTGGTGGGATGGTTGATATGTAGGAGGAAAGATGGATGGAAAGATCGGATTTATAAGTCAGTGCATGGGTGGACTGATGGATGAATAGAGGGATAAATTAGCAAATAGATGGGTCAGGCTGTTCAATGAATAGAAGGATGCATCGAAATGATTAATAAACAGATGAGTGGCAACTAACTTTCATAACTCTTTGTGCAAATCTCTTTACATGCACAGCCTATAAGACAAAGATATCAAAGAATAGTCAACATATATTTGGCCTCCTCTTATGGTCCAAAAGATATCAAAATAATAGTCAGCATATATATTTGCATTTGAACAGCATCACAGTACAAAAGATATCAAAATAATTGTCAACATGTATCTTGGCATTTGAATTCGCACCACAGTCCAAGATATCAAAATAATAGTCAACACATATCTTAGCATTTGAACAGCATCATATCCAAAAGATATCAAAACAATAGTCAGCATGTATCTTAGCATTTGAATTTGCATCATGGTCCAAAAGATTTCAAAGACATTCAAGGAATGATCTGCACGTACCTCAGCCTTGACATTTGGATTAGCATCATGATCGAGCAGCTCCTGCACCACCATGGAATGTCCCTTGTAGCACGCCCACATCAGTGGAGTCCAGCCATTCTGAATAAAACACAGAACCAACCTGTCAAAATAGCTTCACACCTCCAGTTGATTAAGGTAGCACAAAACCATATGCAATTTGATGATTTATCATTATATAGTTAACACATCAAATAGGCTACACTAAGAATCAAACATAAAAGAAACAAGGGAAAGGCTCACCCAGTCTATAGCCAGATTATCTGAGCTAATAAAATATTGTTTAAAAAGGCCACGTTAAAATGAATCTGTCAAATACACTACATGTGTAAACTGGCTACCTAAAATCTCGATCCAGGATGAACTCTGCATGGGGCACTCCTTTTGCTTAATAGCATTTTGTACGATATCTTTAATATGGAACCACCAAAGGAGATCATCAAGATGGGTTTATAAATGAGCTATGTCCCCTTATTTTTTTTCATATCCCTGCAAACATCACACATTTAGCATCCAAAGCAAATGACCAAGGCAGACAAACCAGATCTCTGTGCTCTATGTCTGCAGACTTCTCCAGAAGAACGATAACTATTTCCAAATGTCCCTCTTTAGATGCACACAACAGTGCACTCCAGTTGTCCTAAAACCAAAAATACCACATTAAGATCAAATGAAAACCGGCACAGGTATTCATCAGACATATTCACCAAAAGTTAATTAATAAAAAAATCCACTGCAGGGTGAAGTTTGCTCTATCGTGATTTGCTGAACAGATTTTAGAAATTGATGCACATTCTAATCATTTAATACTAGTTGCTAACCATTTTCTGTTACAATGTTGCTAACTGAAATTTTTAAAACTAAATGTACCATGCACAGTATAATCATAAAGCAACTACAGGATTTACAGTGAATCATTTTTTAAATTTAAACACACATTTGAAAATACGGTGGTTACTTAGATGGTTATATAAGGTAAACATACTGACATTTCTTTGGCATTAAATAAATCAGTGTTCTGTGACAGCATGCATTTAAGGTCAAAGCCTGGTGCCATGCTTATAAAACTTAAAATTATAAACGTCAAAAACATCCAGACTTTAAAATAATGCAGTTTGAATGGTGTTCCTATGACATTAGTTTTGACATCATTAAGGCTAGACTTCAAGGTTTATAAGCACAGGGCCTGGACTATCTGACTTACGTTATCCACAGCATTAACATCGACTTCGGCGTCGAGCAGCTCTCGGACGATGTGGAGATGACCTCGCTCACTGGCCAGCATGAGAAATGTCTGTCCATTCTACAATAGCACACAGCACAGCCATACTTAGACAGTATAAATAGTTAATTCAAATTATAAGATAAAAGACATATTTTAAGCTATTAATACCCAGTAAGCACAAATGATGATTGGCAGTCATCTTATTCTTTATATATTTTTTCTACATTCTCTCCCTCCCTCTCTCTCTCTGTGTGTGTGTGTGTGGTATGCACAAATGCACATGCATGCACGTTGTATACTTGTACAGACATGGGTGTGAATAAATGTGAATATGTTTTTACATTGACTTCCTACTTCAATTTACCTTAATCAAAATAATAATGAGGTATATATATTTTTTCAATTGAACTATTTAATACATAAAACATATAGTATGGAAAATGTTTTTATTTTCATCTTCTACATATTCCTAATACATTCAAACCAAGAGCACAATTTATCATATTTAGTCAACTATATTAAAACTATGTCAATATGTACTCATATTCACTCCACATATTTTGTATTAATGACTGGAAATATTCATATGAAAAAGAAGCCCAGGATTGATCTCACACTGACAGGGTATTAGACTGATGGTTATACTACTGGAATACAGATAAACCCACTTTCTTAACAAAGTATGTAACCTGTGCATGTTATGTAGAATAATAGTGTTGTCTGTAACAGATATCTACAATCAAAGTAAATACTTGAGGTAGGAGTGTACAATGTTTGATGGTATCAGACACATGGAAAATGCCATAGGCTAATCTTTTATTTTCACTTTTTCAAAAAAACACTAAAAGGATTTTGATATGCAGTGTTCACAGACTTGATAATAAACGTACAATTTTAAAATATTATTAACATTTGGAACAAGGAACAGAGATTAACACTACACCAACAACAGTTTCATGTGCAATTGTGTGTTTTTAAGTACAAAGAATAAAAATATGATATACTATAACACTGGTAATTAATGAGTAGAGAATATGTGCAATACTGTGTTTTTTATATAAATTTTAGTAAGAAAATTGTTCCTGTTTCAAAATGTATGCAATAGTAGGTCAAAGCACAATAACACTTCAAATCCAGATTTATAGATGAGGGTAATGTGGTCTATTTAATTCTTACAACATACCCTTAAATTATTTCCACACTGTAAGTCTGTGGTAACACCAGCAGTGTAAGTAATACTCAAGTCATATATAAACACTTGAGCTTGCGTGACACTCAGCTGAAGTACCATGAATTAAACATGTTGACTACTATTGAATAAAAGTGCAGTTTATCACAATTATTTGCCACCCTTTAAGTTTATTTTTAGACCTCAGGAGTAAAAAAATTTGAATGCATTAATAAAAATTTTTTTTAAAAATACACTGATGTTGTTGACATGCCAAGAAGTGCACCAAATGAGTTTTATCTTTACTGCCAGCAGCTTTAATGTAAAATGATATAGCATTGATATGACTACGATATAACACATACTGGCAGTCTCTGGTACACTCTGTTTAATGAGTATACGTAGAGGTGGTAAACCGGTAATAATAATAATAATAATAATAATAATAATAATAATAATAATAATAATTATTATTATTATTATTATTATTATTATTATTATTATAACAACAACTAAAACAACAACTGATAATAAATCAGAAGTGGATTCATTAAAAAGTAAAATAATATGAAAAAATATCTATATTTATTATAAAATAAAGAATATTCAGACTAGTACTTTATTCGGGTGGACTAGTGAAAATCACAAACCCACCAGTCTGGTAATTAATGGCTCCCTGAAAGAATTTGTCAAACAACCAATATATGAAATAAAATTTGCTGGGGTTTGCACAACATTTTGCTTGTCATTCTAGCTCAAATGCGAATCAATTTCATCCTATGAATTGCTGTTACTGTGTACCAAATATTCTATAAACATTATCACGGTAGTAGCAAAATTACTACCATATCTAACTGCTTAGAATACATCATTATACATACAAAAAAAAATACATACAAAAATGTAGATCACACAATCTCTTGAGCTAAAGGTATTCATTGTAGTCCATAACTTGCTAGCTCGAGCCTACACTGAAACTGCTAACCAAATTTACAGATGTGCTAATCAAACCACAAAACTATTAGCAGCAACTGCTAACCATTTTTTTGGTGTGCAAATTATTCCCAGCAATAATTATGTGAAATATAATAAAATGAATGAAATCCACTGCAGCAATGACAGGAATTAGAACTGACTGTTTTTACCTCTCACTTCGTACATCCTCCTACTGGGCACCTCATCACTATCCTGAGGCGTTGAGTGTTTGTCTGTTGCCAGGTACACATATTTACGACCAGCTGCATCTGTCCTCACAGCAAAGTGATCTATGTTCAGAGCTGTTAGATGGTCTCGCCCCCTCACACCAAAATGCAACATTATATCCAGGAAAACCTGCAATTGTTTCACAATATGTAGTTTTAGAAATATAACAGATCAGTAAGGCAAGAAATAAAACGCAACAAATGCTCATAAAAATAGTTTTTTAATATATGTGAGTTAACTATTGTGAATAAATTTACTAATTACAAAAAGTAAATAAATGACTAATGAAAAACAGATAACAGTTTAACATGTGTCATTTATTTATGAATTTATTATTAAAAGAATGAAACATCAGTGGATTCCTCTAAATGCAGTTTGTATTTCCCAGTTTATATGCGTGTGTCACTGTGTGTGTGTGTGTGTGTGTGTGTGTGTGTGTGTGTGTGTGTGCACGTGTGTCTGTGAATGTGGAGTGTTCCTACAATGGTGATCCTGCCATAACTTGAGACTTAATCACCCATATTTCCACCAACCATCGGCTGTGATACTAGTATCTGTCATGTCATCTCTTTCTACTAATCAGTGATACTAGTATCTGTCATGTCATCTCTTTCTACTAATCAGTGATACTAGTATCTGTCATGTCATCTCTTTCTACTAATCAGTGATACTAGTATCTGTCATGTCATCTCTTTCTACT
>JAUTBW010040771.1:0-11183 GCA_032361425.1 Peltospira smaragdina
GAACAACAATATACCTAGTGATTACCCGACAGGAATCAATCTCGGATCACATGAAGTTAGCAAGACATTCACATACTGTCATTTTAGGTCACCAAAATACAACTATCAGAAACAAACAAGTGTGTTTCTGACAGTATGGATTGTAATCCATCACACTTCACGTGGTGCTTACAAAACATGTGGGTCATACCTGTTCACTCAAGCACAACCGATATTCAGTTATACTGTGATTAAATGTAACAAAATAACAACCATGAACGATATCAGCATTTAATTTTTTAATAACTTAAAGATTTACAATATTTTTGTACATCAAAGTATAAATGTCATTTTAAAACCATCAGTGAAGGGTGAATGCAGCAAGTCCTATGTTATATGTAACCAACCACTCCAGGGAAACCACACACTCCATATGTACCTCAATTGTAAGACTTATAAATGGACATGAACTAAGGAGTTCAATTGCATTTTCTTGCCATTAGCTCTCAACACCACACACTACTCATGTGGATTTATGTGAACTAGGAATTGTAGGAAAAACAAACTGCTGAATACAGCTTACTAGTCTTACTGGCTTAATTAAACACATTATATACGATACAGGTCTAGTCAAATTAAATATAGAAAAACACAAATACATTAGACAATTTATGCATATTTATAAAGTATCGGTTTGATTAGGCTTGGTCTCTGTTAGTAAGTGCAGTTAATGTAACACTGTTAGCAAATGTGTTCATGGGCAGTGACTCAATGTGTTTATATTCCAGGTGGAAATGTGTTGATATTCTCCTCTCGCCTCCGTTTGTCAGGAGATGTTAGACATGTTCACCACTTCACCAGGCACTCATGAATTTACCACAGCATCACCAGTCAGTTCGTGCTGTAAACCACAACCTGGCACTCTACCCGCAGCTGAAAGCTGTCATTAATGATGAACAGTATTAAAAGTCTAAAGTGTCTCCATTCTCCAGTATTTGATAAAAAAATTACCCAACAGTATTTGTAAGAACTGTTCATATAATTATATATGCAATGTTAAATACATGTACTGTTCTTTATACTGCAAAGGTATGTATCACTGTCAGTTGTCAAACCCACACCCTACACCTACAGCTGCTTGCAACAACATATCAGAAGCACTGATAACAAAAATGGGAGCTTATTAGAACTTCAGTTGTTTTAGAAAATAATGTATTACTTGAGGAGACACATTCTAACTTTGGTGCTAATATACTTCTAATAACACTTATTATAACTGGCATCAAATACCACAGTAAAACCAAATTGAAAACTGTAACAGGTCTGATGATGTAAGTTGTTTAGTTATAAAATGTCAAGATGGGATTAAGACACAGCAGATTAAAGTCTTCTCTCCTTACCCCAATCAACTATAACCTATTTTTAACACTGCCAAACCGGACTGTACAACAAAAGAGCCTGTTACTGTAACAACACGCACTGGTCACTTGACAAACACGCACTGGTCACTGTAACATTACAGTGTTGACTGTCGGTCACTTGACAAACTGGTTCACTTCCATCATCACACTGACGTCTGTCTGTAGTGCTTTGTGTCTATAATTTTCTTCCCACACATCGCACAAATACCTAAAATAAGCAAACATTATTACTTTAAATGGAAGTTAACTAGAAATAAATATAATTAATGCTAAATCAATAAATCAGTAACTAATAAAGAAACCCATTTTAAATTACTATGAAAAACTGTTTATGTACCAAACTGAAATTTACTGTTAATATCTCAAAAGAACAGATGTCTTAAGAAACATTTTTGCATTGCTCTAATTAGTAGATCAACTTCATACTGCATACAGGCCCATAATATCTAAAGTGTAATAGTAATAATAAGCATATTTTTACTCGAGTTCTCATCTTTTAGCCATGTTCAGTTATGTCCATTCAATTTTTCAGAACTCCTAAGTACATATTATGGTAGAATCTGCAATCTGAAATTCTAGTTTTCACTTGTAGAATTTGAGAAAGAAGTCAAATGAACAAAAAAAAAAACATATACAGAAAGGAACAATGTTCTTTTCTGATTTCTAAAAAAAATATACATTTTAAATGTAATTTCACGGATTCCAGTTTCTGCTATGACATACAGTTTAATAAAATGTCTTCAAATCTTACCTTTCTTGTATGCACATCCTGAAATATAAATAAACATGTTCATGAAAAATTAAATAAGTGCACAGAACAAAAATATGACAGCGATTAAAACAGGTTCTCATATTAATTCTCATATGTAAATAAAATTTAGTTTTTTATTATTATTTTTTATTATTATTAAAAAAAAAAAATTTAAGGACAATAACATACATAGGTTTTGGTATTATTAATTAGTAATTAAATATTACCAATATTTTGTTAGAGTAAATAAACGAACAAAGGTACTTTGACCATAGTTAAGATTTAATTAGGGTTTACTGGTTTATTAATTCAAGTTACAGCGACTGGCACTACTAAAATATTCTTATACACTACTACAGACAATCTAAATCTGATGAAGAAATATAACTATCAATAAACAGATTCCTACTTAATGACTTACCCTGGCAGTAATGGGAACCCACTTGATGGACTGACGACTTACAGATACGACATTTTCCGAACGAGGTTGAGTATGGATTGTACCTTCAGAAAACAACAAAACATTCAGCTACAAAATATTTATACACAACTTATGAGTTATTTCTTTGTCATTTAAATCAAACAGACAGATATGTTATCCTGCATGAAATGTTGCCTTCAAAAGCTCTCCTGAATGTCAACAACTAAAATGCAAAGAAACTTCTGATTAAATCACAAATCATAATTAAACAGATGACAGTTAATCAAATCAGTGTTCTACATTGCGACCAAAATGTTGGCATGGTGATTGACTGAATTTATTATCATTGCTGCTTGACGACTGACTCCAAAAATGTCAAACCATTTGGCATGTGTATTCAACAAAAAGTTATGACATCACTGGAACACTTCGTTATTTAAAAAGTTGTCCGATTGATCACTGTGAATTCCATATTAATTTTTGGTACCATTCAAAGCTAATCACTGACTTTAGTGCTTCGGCAATCAAGTAATCAAGATACTTGTGTGAACAATCAAGGTATTTCAATCGGTGTGTTATTTTAATGCACACAAACATTTAGAATATTTTAGTCAATATTGATTGCTGGATCATGTATGTAATTGGCCGACCAAAGAAGTTCCAAATACTGTTGATTGCTTCCGACAACAGAATACAATTACAAAAGGTTGCTTACTCGCTATTCACATTGTAATCAAAGATACAAAATGGGCATTTCAACAATTAGGTAACACTCTATGGTGGACATAAGATGCGTTACAAACGCTATAGGTGAGGGCAGGGGTTGTTTGTCACGATTTGCTTATCGGCTACGTCTTTAAAACAAGGTGCCTTTTTTAAAAAGCATTAACTAAATACTGACAGTCGTACATGGTTAAATGATGGATTTCTTTTGTATACCCACCATCCACAAAGTATAATGTTATTTTATTTAAAAGGTAACATACCTAGAAAATCAAAATTCAGTTATATGAAGCAAAAAATAATCATTGCAATCCCTCACGCTATCAATTTTGAAAGTCCTCATTTCAAATTTGTAACTGAGTAAAAACTAAACAATTTCCTTGTTTCAAATTATTTATTTAATCCAGCAGCATAAGTCATTTATAATGTTATGGCTACGGCATATACATAAATGATACAACAAAGAGTAGCGTGGCTAGTGATATTTTAAGCTTGGTGAGTAAATGTTTTTTGTCCACTAGCCAATGAAGAGTATGGTATAAAAACAAGTGTTGAACACTGCAAATTGTTTAATATCTGTTAATGTATGAAAAATATGAGGATAGCCGATTTCCTTTTCAATTATCTGTCAGCCGTTAGTTTATCAAGATAAACTTCGACAACAGAAACCTGAGTTGTCTCTTCTGGACAGTTGGTTATTAGAGTTGGTGAGAAAAAACATTACGTAGTAGTCACGAGACCTTAAAAATTGGCTCTAGATAGGAATCAAGACTAAGACATGAACCCGACACCTAGTAGTTCACTGAGATAAACTTCAACAATATGTTGACAATCATTACATTTTACATCTGCCATGTATAAATATAAAAAGCAGCTAGTGCACATCGCCTATAGATAATTTTCTAACAATATATGGTAAATATAACAAAAAATTCAGTATATTGCGGATAGAATACTGTAAAACGGGTGTTATTTGCATGTTTGTAATTTTTGTCTTTTTTATTTCACAGTGAAAATCAGCAAAGAAGAAGACAATACTAACATGATAATTTACTCACAATGTATGTACCAGGTATGTGTATTATAAAAATTATCGAAACTTCTACTAAACAGTTTGTTTCATTAATGTTCCTAAATAGAGGATATTATATGAGTGTCCATGACAGACGATATTTACGACACGAGTGCCTAAATTACCATAATGCTAATTTAGGCACAAGGGTTGTAAATATTGTTTGTCATGGACACGAATGTAATATTCTATTTATTACCGTAAAACTGTCCTGCCAATTAAAGCTAACTTATACAAACAACGAAAGTCTTCTCAACGCTGTAACGTCAAGACACTACAGGTTACGAGAATTACATAATTACCAGCCAATCAGAATGAGGTGTACACTAATGATAGCCAATCATTCCTAAGAGGACATACAATATTGTTATTAACCACGAGATAAATAGAATTATGACAGTTCTCACTCGGTACTACTTGCCATAAGACGTTATTGGTGGCTAGAGAAGAAATTAGTATAATGACCAAATTTTAACGAGGGACATAAACAGTTTTGTAAACTTCCGATAATGTTTTGTCAAATAGATAATCTTTAAGTTCTGTGAAAACAAAACGAGTATGATACTTTTAACAACAGGCATTTACACATTAAACAAGATTAATAGTACAAGTGTTCGTCTTTATTTCACACCTACTTGAGAGTTGACTGAACCACCTACCAGTATGTAATTATCTTCATTGCATGCATTCATCATGGTGTTTAATGTCGCTTTCAAAGTGCCCATACACAACTTGCCAGTTTTGTCCACCATCTTGAAATGACACAAATTACCCGGATATTCTACTAAGATCATAAAAGGAGCATCTCTTATATGTTAAATGGTCGTTGTAAAACCCTCTCAGTTGGGCGTTCTACTTCTTCCAATCGCTTGAAATTGTCAGAGTGGCTGTTCATCTGCACTGAAATCATATTTAGCTTTGAGGAACAAATTTGTGTTAATTTTGTCTGCTTCGCCTGAGTTTGTCAAAAAAAAGGTGTGATAACTCAAACCTGAGGACAACCTTGATGCAAACTGGCAAGTGGTGTATTGGTTTATCTGAGTATACACCACTTGCCAGTTTGCCATGTAAGGTTATTGAGCCCATTCAAGGTCATTTTTGCATTAAAGTTATCGCCCCTTTTTTCGACAAACTCATGCAAAGCAGACGAAACTAACATGAATTTTTTCCTCAAAGCTAAATACAATTTCAGTGCACTTGAACTCCACAATCGAAGGGTCTGTAATTATACATCATTGAAAATTTCAAGCTATTTGAAGAAATAGAACGCCCAACCGAGAGGGTTTTACAACGACCATTTAACATGTAAGAGATGCCCCTTTTACGATCTTAGTTGAAAATCTGGTTACTTTGTGATATGTTTAGATATTTCAAGATGGAGGATGAAACTGGCAAGTGGTGTATAACTTTTGTTATAAAAAAGGCAGCACACTTAACATTGGATTTGCTGTGATCATTGATGGCGTGTCCAAGTCGAAGACAATTCCTAAGTAAGATAAAAGTATAGTTATACTTTTATTTGAACTTGAGCTTAATTTTATAAGACTGAAACCAGAGACAGTAGCTTTAAACCATTTTTCATTACCAATATCCATGGTGGTCAAGATCTAGATAGTCTGATCTGTGTTAACTAAAGTCACTTTTCATTACCAGTATCCATGGTGGTCAAGATCTAGATAGTCTGATCTGTGTTAACTAAAGTCACTTTTCATTACCAGTATCCAGCGTTTCACATCTGTCAGTCAGTGGCATGAAAAGAGAACCAGTAGTCTGAACACTTAAAAAAACCCAACTTTGAAAGAGCACTGCATGTTTCCAGCCCAGTCTGCCATGTTGTCACTGGAGCATGACAAGTGAGTCAAGCTACACTGTCCATTAGTAGACAGCTGCTGGCAGTCCTGTGTAGTGGCTGTAAAGACTACACAATGTAATGACAGCCTTGAAATAACCATGTTACCAGTTAATATGTGTGACAGTCCACAGCATTCAACACCTGTTTGCCAAATTACACTTACTGTCGCATTCACACAAACTTTATGGGTTTTGAATATCAAGTGTGGACTTATATTGGTAATAACATGTTTCTGGTTAAATGCAGTTCATTCAAGTGACAACGTAACATTACCCATTTATTTGAGTATGTTTATAATGTGTATGTGTGTGTTGGTATTTTTATAAATACTTGAATATACCACAGATTTTATGTAGCTCTGTAGTAAAGCATTAGTTCATGGCTAGTGCAGTTTGGTCATCAGATTGATTCATCATTATTGATCTATTGAGATATTTCTTGTTAGCCAGTGATTAGCAACTGGTTTACCAAAGTTGTTTGTATTATTCTGTGTGATGCATAAGGAAAATGTCTTGCTGCTAATAATAAAGAGTAGCTCATGTAGCACCTGCAGGTTTCCTTTCTCACTGGAAAATGGTCCTTAGCCATTTGTCTGATGTCATATAACCATAAAGTATTTCTCTTTCTCTCTCTCTCTCTCTCTCTCTCTGTCTCTCTCTCTCTCTGTCTCTCTCTCCCCACCCCCACCCCCAATCTCTATCTATCTTTCTCAGATTTAGAATGATGTCCACTGAAATCTATACATATTTCTCACAGCTCATTGAAAGCACAGAACAATGTCTTGCTAAAATTGATGGGATGCACAGCACCAAATTAACACAGAGGTGTTTGTTTGTGAAATTCCCCACTGTTCCTGCTGGATGACAAGGAGTCCTGGGGGCAGCATTGAGATTGGAATATCAATATTGCAGTGGCTTTCTGAGGTTTCTGTTAAAACGTGGCTGTTACAATTGATAGCAGTTGGATTTCCTTCTCACTGACAGAATGGTCCCTTTCCATATGTCTGTCAATAACTCAAAGAAAATGTGTTGAGTGCACCATTAAATCATCATATCTATCCATTTATCTATATCAATCTTTCTATTTTTCTTTTTCTGTTTTTCTTCTCTCTCTGTCTCTGTCTTTGTCTTTCTCATATGATAGAAAGGAACACTGCCACCACTATTGTTTTCAGTTAGCAGCATCATATATACCATCCTAGGATAGCCTATACCACAAACTTTGTTCACCAGTTGTGGAACACTGGCTGAAGCAAGAAATAACTTAAAAGGTTCACCAGGTAGGATCCATCCAGCGACCTACCACATGAACAAATGTTCTACCTCTAAGAAAGCCCATAGGTGTTTCCATGTGTCTGTGTAAAACTGTACCCTGCCAGGTGATATTGAGTGCTGATTTAAATCTGAGCTGTGAGGTGACCCAGTGTTAAGCTGTTTGGTAGACCTGTGGCCTCAAGCTAAAGATCCTGCCTTGTAAAACATGACTGATGATGTCTGTTGGGACAACTGTCACATTGTTCACCATGTTTCACAGGTAACAAATTGATGGGTCCCGTTAAAACATGACTGATTGAGGCTTATATTGAAATTTAGTTGTGAAATTTATCAATAAACAATATTAGATTACCTGAACAGTATCGAAATTAAGGTCATTCAGCATTAAAAATTACCGACCTCGGTGGTGTAGTGGTCTAAGCCATTGGTTGAAAAATAAGGCTGGTAAGTGCTGGTGTGTGGCCAGGACAGGTGTGCACTGTAACAGCTTGCTTTGAATGTGCACATAAAACTAGTTTAATAATTTGTGAAAAATAAATATGCAGTGTTAAAAGATTACAGTAATTACCAGGTAGGCTTAAGGAATTTTAATTTAAAATAATGTGCAAAAATTCCTGATACTGAGAGAACAAATCGACCAACAAGTAATTTTAAAATAATATAAATAAATGAAATTTTAAAATAACATCCATGTTGTTAATCATGACTTTCATCGTATCTTTTCATTGCCAGTTGAATACTTTTCTGTTTTTTAAACTATCAAGACCATGCAGGATTTTTCCTTTCATGATTATAATTTTAAATTTATTTTTATTTTTAAAAAATGACGATTCTAGATATATACTTATATCATTACATAATTAGATTTGTAGCTACATAATAACTATATATAAAATAGGTGATAATTACTTTACAATGTTCTACTTGTTTATTTTGACACACACATAACATATGATTAACACCTGCTCAGTAGGCTGTGCATGGCATAAACAGAATATAAAGTATTACACCCAGTTGGAGTACACAAAACATCAAATGCTCCATTCAAAATATTGTTGATATATTTAAACAGTTGCCTAGACAACTAATGAAACAAGTCCAGTTTTATTTATTTTACAGCCTTATTTATTTTTCACAGGATGTGGCTGTTTTAACAATTTTGTGCACTTGTTCATATCCACACGCTAACACAGTGTAAAATAATGCAAACCACTGACCAGAATTAGGGTGATGTAGAATAGGCAGGCTATAAAATTTGAGCTTTGCTATGTTTAAATTGTATTATTACAGTCTTAAAACCAATTTGTGACCCAACAGTAATGTAGATTTATGTGATAAATTATTACATTTTGTTTGTATAAATAGAATAAATAAATAAACAATAAACATAAATAATGAAACATCAGGATCATGTAATTTTATTTTTGGCATTTAGTTCTTCACTAGTCTGTAAATATGCAGTAGCCTGTCTTGAGGAATGCTGGTAATGTTTTGGTTTCAAAAAATTTATTCTGTTTTTAAAAACAATACTGCAATTCAAGCAGTAGTAGATTTCTTTTCTAAATATTACTGTGGTTTAAAATATGTCTATAATGTCAAATAGCTGTAATTAACATATCTGTATTGAATATTAAAAAAAATATATATTTGACTGTAGTACATGGGTTATTTTTTTCCTCCAAATAAAACATATCTCCACACCAAAGACATTGAGTTCACATTACAACCCACATGACAGCTGTCAACAGTCCAAGGCAAACTGCTGTAGATAATTTATCTATGATGTGTTTTGCTTTGTCAAGTATTGACATTTTTATGTGTAAATATTTGCTGTTACAAATTGATCACAATTTCAAGGCTAATTGTTATGTAACTTACTTACACCATTACACCATTAGGAGAAGGAAAAAAAGAGAAAAAAGTGAGCTGACTGTTATTACTCTGAGATGAATCAAACAGAAGGTGGACAGTTATGTTTACAACTGCCTGAATTTTATGGCTGACAATATTGATAATTAACAAACACTGGCATTGGTGGAAGTATATGTCCCTCCCTATGGCCAGGGTGTATTTGATCTCAGGACCTGCTGGTCATTAAATTGAAGCAGTATCACTAATCATGGTAGCATACACATTAATTTATAATTCTGACCAGTGCTCCGTGATGGGTATAACAAAGGCTGTTGTTCTATCCTTTCTTTAGAACAGTGCATGTAAAATATATATTGCTGATAATCAGAAGGATAGTCAATATAGCCAAAGTTGGTTTCTTTCAACTGAATGGTGTTTAACCACATGTCCTGTACTATATAACCGTAATTAATATATGTGTTGAGTTCATCATTAAGCAAAACATTTTCCCTCTGTCACATTAGTAATACTTATTTATTAGTTATTTTACATAATCCCAAGAGAATTAATATTTCTTCTGCACAGTTCTCCAGTCCTGATATGTGCTGTCGGTGTTCTGTCTGTTAAATGGCCTTACATAAAATAACTTTTAGCTAATCAGAAACAGGTTTCCTTCATCTGAATGGTCCAATGTCATTAAAGTGTTAATTTAATAAACAAAACCTTACTTTCCTTTCTTCTTCTGTATCTGTCTAACCTGATAAATCTGTTGACAGATAGATGCACAAGTCTTGTATCGTCAGATCTTCATATCTGTGCTTTATAATCAAATAAACAGCATCAGCTAAACCGTGACAGAGAACTGATATTCCACCACCTTCTCACACTGAGATAATAAAATGTATAAATTCAAATTATGTTTCTTAATATTTGAGCCTGGCTGATAACACTGATCGTGCTCTGGTGATAAAATGGCTGGAGGTCCAGGAGGGGGTTGTGGTTTGTTTTCTGTGTAAGCACAGCTAGTTTTCCCTGGGCTGGTTAACACCTAACTCTAGATGGCTTCTGATTGGTGATGGTTGCGATAGGGTTATGTAGTGCATTATGATATGCAGTAGAAACAAATCACATTATATTAATGGATAAGTTGACACAGGCTTGGGCATCACACTGGGTTTTTTACAAATTAATTTCTTAAATTGTTTAATGTTTTACTATGTCATGTTGATAATTTTCTAGGTTTGACACTCAGTATCCAGTCTGGTTTTTGTTTTGGGGGTGTTGTTCATTCACTGACACCGGGATTATGACTTAAGTACTGTATATTTGTAGTAATGGAAGACCTAGGCATGAGGGACAATACAAGCATTGTGCTGCAGCTGTTTGTAAATGTAATTAGCAACCTGTAATTTAATTATAACGAGTAATTGCCATAGTGCTTAATAATTCAAGACGTATACTTGTGATATTTTATTCACACAACAGTCTGAAATCTTTGGCTTTGAGCAAGACATAGCCAAAAAGTAGAGCATCTGCTTTGGTGTGGTGGGTTGTTGGACACATTCAGTTATTTGTCATTTCAGCCAATGCTCCACAACTGGTGTAACAAAGGCCGTACCTTGAACAGTCTTGTCTGAAGGCAATAGTATGTGCTGTTTTGTCCATGGAATAGTGCATGTAAAAGATCCCTTGCTGCTAATCAGAAACAGTAGCCCATGTGATAGCTGCAGACAGGACTTTTATCACAAAGTGGTTCTTATAACTAAATAAAATAGTGCATCATTGATTAAAAAAAAATAATAATAAAAATAAAAAAAAAAAATAAAAATAATAATAATA
>JAUTBW010040882.1:0-11181 GCA_032361425.1 Peltospira smaragdina
GGGTAGGTCTCACTCGTATAGCAAATGTAATTACAAAGATATTCACATTGAGTAGGTCTCACTCGTATAACAGATGTCATTACAAAGATATTCACATTGAGTAGGTCTCACTTGTATAACAAATGTAATTAGAAAGATATTCACATTGAGTAGGTCTCACTCGTATCACAAATGTTATTAAAAAGATACTCACATTGAGTAGGTATCACTCGTATCACAAATGTTATTAAAAAGATACTCACATTGAGTAGGTCTCACTCATATAGCAATGTCATTACAAAGATATTCACCTAGGGTAGGTCTCACTCGTATAGCAAATGTAATTACAAAGATATTCACATTGAGTAGGTCTCACTCGTATAACAGATGTTATTACAAAGATATTCACATTGAGTAGGTCTCACTCATATGACATAATGTAATAACAAAAGATATTCACCTAGGGTAGGTTTCACTCAAATGACTGTAATTACATTGATCATGAATCTGTCAGTGTTATGTTTTTATTGTAGATACAAGGAAGAAAACAGGCTTGGATGTGAAGTGAAGAAAGTTGTGTTTGTTGAACAAGTCAGAGACTGATCTCATAAGTGTGGTACAGAGCTAGTCTCATCTCAGATCTGTTATCATTCCTACAGTCTTTAGACTGAAAGTCTGTGGCTGCATGTTTACACCTAATAATGTCTGTACTCATATTAGTGTTTGTAAAAAATCTACATGCTGTGATCTTGTTCTGTTAGTTGAACTACTGGACTGAGCACTGTCGTGGTCTCTGTTATTTTAAAATAGTGGCAATGTTGGATTATCCAACAGTTTCACACTGTTTTTCTTCTAATTATATTTTTGAAATATATATACTAATTTCAAAAGTACATTCTATTCACCACCAAGTTTTTAATTGTCTGATTGTGTTAACTAATATAATTGCAGCAGAATGTATGAACAATCGACTTTTGTCATTATTGTTTCATCTCTGGCACGTGGATGGGTATCTTTATTATAATACAGGCTCTGTTCCTTGGTGATTTTTATTAACCTCGGTTTTAGTAAAGATCCTGCCTAATTTTATATTGCATAATATATTTTTTTAATGAACATTTGTAATAAATAAGTGTACATAATGTTCTTGTTATATTATGGAAAATAATTTTAAGGGCATAAAATAGTATGGCATCTAACTGACATGAAAAGCAGGATAGTGAATGGATACAGAATGTCATGTCTGTTGCAGAGATTATGTTAATAATATCTCTGTTTTATATGGATGTGTAAAGGCACAGTAACGTAATTATCTAACTGCACCACCAAACACCCAATATGTGTGTTAATAAATGTTCCTGTAGGACGATAATGGTCTAAGAGTAAGCTAAAAGCTAAAAATACATGACCTATTAGATGATCATTTAGGCTGTGCTCTAGGCAAGTAAGAATACCATTATTATCACACAATATTAACCAAGGTAATGTTTTATGTATTTGTACACACATTATTTTATTATTGAATCATCATGAATGTGTATTTATTGTTTTAAATATGTATAGAAATATTTTCATACTTAACACCCTAGTGCATTGTATTAAACATGTTTAATTTGTAAAGACACTCTTATTTAAATGCTACACATGGTTTTAATTTAAATATGTATAGATATTACTATTTTACCCATAACATATTGTCAGTTATTATTTTTACTATGATTTAATATGTATAGAGTGTTTTTTATGTTACAGAGCTTTTTATTTGCCACTGTACTTTGTATATATTTGTTTACCGATTTAATAGTAACTCTGTGATTGGTAGACGTGTGAATTGCAAAAAGAGCAGTCTACAGTACAGTATATTACAGTTGCAACATCTAAGAATGGCATCTATGGCAATCTTATGTTTTAATGTCATTTAAAATGTTCACCTGTAAAGTTGAGTCTGCATATGGTAACTAATGCTAATCTACACCAGCAGTAAAAAAGTTCTCATCTCAGTGATAGTCGTGATTGTTTTCCCATTCTAAAGAAAGTAAAGTACTCCATTTTAGCATCTGTAATTGGTAATATCTGATGGTTAATAGAAGGCTTTGTAATTTTTCCTATTTAAAGAATCTTTTATTTCATTTACTTTTTCTTAGTGTTATTGCAGTTATTACTGTGAATGTGATGTGTGGTTTCTCTGGCATCAGTCCCCATCTGTAAGTCTTGGAATTTGTTCTGTAATGTGTATCCTATGCCAATAAAACCACTCATCAAAGTTTGTTAAATATTAAATAATTAATACTTTTTCCAGGTGAGTAGTATGTAGAGCTAGGCGGTATTCAGTATATATTGATTGTTATCAGTATGGTGTCAATATCGAAAAACTATACTGAGGAAATCTCAAAATACTGAACTTTCGATATTGACATTAAGTATTGTGTAGACCAAGTCTCTCTAACTGTAGGCATTTACTGTAGGTTCCCAGATAGCAGTGATTCAGAGGCAGTACCTTGTGCTAAAGGGTGGAGTGAACACAAACCAGAAGGCTCCGATGTCAATATGCATTTAGAGGCTGGTATACTTAAAATACTGCTTGTTATCAGTATTAATACCATACTGATACCATGGTAAATCACTCCACAGTACCGATATTGATAAGAAATTAAAGTTTTAATACCACACAGCTTTAGTAGTATGTTTACATCATGCAATATGGACAGTTCTTAAATAATACCATTTTCCTTATCATGATTTCATTCCGTCCATGTCTAAAATGTGTGTTCTTATTTTTGTTACTATGATATTGGAGAACATTTAAAATTAAACATGATTCTAAAATAATATATGGTATTGTATTTGATACAGTGCTAGAATAAGAATGCATTCTGGACCCACGCTTATAAAACTTTTTTCAGTCTCAGTCTCTAATAGTCTGCACTTGGACTCCAGTGTTGAGTCAGGTCTCTGCTGAGTTTGAGATTGTTTTTGTGTTTATAAAATTACTTAAGTCTAAGTACTTTTATAAGCACAAAAACATCAAATTCAGCAGTCAGGACTCAACGCCAGAGTCCGAGTGCAGACTCTATTAGAGATTGAGACTGAAAAAGGTTTTATAAGCATTTGATATTGTTTTTGTGCTTCAGTTGTTAAGGAGAGAACCATTATTAATTACAGAAGAGAAATGCTCAAATTTCCCACTTTTTTAAAATGGCATTATATTTTGAAACATTTTTGTATGCTGTTGTTATTACTTGTTTGATATAAATATTGTCAAACATGCATATTCAGTACATTTAGATTTGTTGTGTCAGTGCATAATGCTTCACTAAATATGAACACTGTATCAACACTTAGGTGTTGGGGTGTTTTTTAGGAGGTGTTATTTTGTTTGTTATTTGGGAGGGAGGTGTCTGTTCAAATATAACATTCTGTTCATAACTGTCCAGAATTTGACCTTTTTTTTTTCTCTTTGGCAACCTTAAATTTCAAGTTAAAGATATATAAAATACACAATAACTCATTAATTGGCATGTTTATTCTTTAATTCACACCACAGAAAATCCACATATAATTTAAAAAAAAAAAAAAAAAAAAATGTCAGTCAACCAAACAAAAACCAACCAGACAAAAAATTCATTAGAGCTTAATTCTTATTTTGTCATCTGAAATGTCTCACGCTTATTGCTGGTCCTTCTTGTCTAATGTCATGTTTAAAAAAAAAAAATATTGGTAGTTGAAATTTATTTAATGAGAGTGATTGTGTTTGCATGTGTGTCAAGTTTTGATTATAGGTGAAAATTAATTAAAATCTGAGCCACTCTACACAACACACGTTATTTTAATTAACAGTGACAAGTTGTGTCATTTACTGTCTTAATCAGATTATGTATATGCACTGCACTGTACTGTGAATTTATTTTGAGATACTAATATTGTAATAATAATAATAGTTGTTCTTTACTTTAGAAGTGGACTTGTTTTATAACAAAACTGTTTTGTAATTGTGCTAAACTGTGATACAAAAAGAATGCAGCTACAAAGTAAATAAGTGCTTGGCAAAGACTTTTCTTATCTGAAACAAAACTGATAGAAACACGAAAGGATTTGTATATGACAGAGAAATGTAATGATTTATATATGTTTATAGAATTAGATATATCACTTTAATGGCATCAGAGTTAGTTTTTCTATAGTGACCCTATTAGAGCAGATATTTTAATGGGTGCCTATTGAATGTCAAATTTTTAATACAGTTTTCGTACATTCATACTCTGAGATAGTGTTCACTGAGATACTTTAATCCCACGACACAAGAACTCCAGGCAAGTGCTTACTGGTTAATGAAGTTGGTTACACAGCTTGCATGATTCTGCCAAGGCTCATCTCTCCTAAGACCCAAGTTTACAAGAATCAACTTGCTTACACAAATAACTTGAATGAGTGTCTGAGTCACTGGACGTGACTGTTAGTGTTTGGCATGCTGGTGTAAAGTTTTATTACCAGGGTTTCATATGACCACTAGTATCTTGGGCATTCCAGCCAGGTCTACACATTATTTTCTGTGTCTCTTTCAATAGGATCTGCAATAAGACCATTTGTACTGGAATGTGATGAGCAATCTTGAATGAACTTAATTTCATAAACATCTCAGTTAGCCTCGGTACCTGTAGATAACCAGTTATATAGTGGCACATGATGAATTAAAACTTGAGGTAAACAGAAGTAACTATAATAATAGGTACATCTTATATTTTGAAATTAAAAACGTAACTCACATACTGCCATGATAGTAAATGAGATATTTATATTTTACATATATGCGGTCAGTAATATGCACAACTGATGTCTGAGCAAGTTGTACTTAAGACTACTCACATTGTTTTGTATATTAGAACATGTTGTTTTGTAAAATAAAGTTATTTATTGCTGTAACTTAATAGTCTGGGTTTTATTTGAGCTTTCTGGAGTAAGAGTTTAAAATCAGACCTTCAAAATTAAGTTTCACCATGGAATATTTTGTTCAATTTCGATTCGATTTGCTAGTGGAAATATTCCTTGCCACTCTTTGAGGACGTTTCATAAGACAATGTTCAGAAAACTAAATACCTGAAAAAAGATAGGAATGTTTTAGTTAAATATAAAGTGTCTGGAATATTTTAATTATTTCATTTAAGTCACTAACACCAGCTATCAGATTACAACACGAAAGCCTATCAAACTCAACAACACAGTAGGCTTACTTGAAAACTGGATTGTTATTAGCAGGCACCCTTCAAGTTCTGTTCTCACTGGCTTATCACAAACAATGATTCCCAAGTAATCCCATGAAATCTTGCTATTTTGATATGCTGTTACTGGCATTACCATTGACACCCACTAAACAATGTGTCTGCTTCATTATATAATGGCAATCTTATTTAAACTGTGTAACAGAATGTCATGATACTGATGTCAACTGCCACAGTTCACAAGCAGAGTAAAAGAGCAAAACCTATTCCAGATACTGCAGATTAAATGACACCACTCAACACATTTTGTTTATGGTTGTATGGCAGACATAATTATAGTTAAGGACTACTGATAGTCAGAATGGAAACCTGCTGCTGAACGAAGGAAGAAAGTTTATTTAACACACTCAAAACATTGGTATATGGTTATATGGCATATGGTTAAGGACCATGTAGATAGATAGAGAGGAAACCTGCTGCTGCCACTTCATGGGCTACTTGTATGATCAGCAGCAAGGGATCTGTTATATGCACTATCCCATAGATAGGATAGCACATAATACAGCCTTTGATATACCAGTTGTGGGGCACTGGCTGGAATGAGAAATAGCTCACTTTGGGTCCACAAAGGCAGATCAACATGGCCTTTGTTACACCAGGTTACCTCGATAGCCTATCCCTGACCTAGATAGCCATAAATATTTTTTATAATTAAAATATTTCCAATGCAGATATAACCATTAATACAATGTACTGAGTGCGTTGTTAAATAATGAATTATTACACATGGTCAGCACTGACCAGAACATGAAGTAATATTTTACCTTTGAACTATATTTAATTCCAGTTCCTGAACAAATAATTTGAATTAAAATTTCTGGGTAATTTTTTCCTCAATTTGTTACAAATGTGCCGTTTTAATTCATCATTTTATCGAGCAATATATGTATAAATATTTTATGAACTGATGATTCGGAATTAGGTCAATTCCAAAATTCAGAAATTCAGAATTCTTTTCACACAAAAAATATCGGGAAAAGATAACGGTCATTTGAATTCCTGAGGTATTATTTTTGAGTTGTGACAGGCATCCCACGTCTAAATATATAGTACCATTTATGTTGATCAATTTTGAACAAATAAGAAATAGTTCTGATGTAATATATTCTCCTTTTACCTCGAAAGAGTTCCAACATTCAACAATGAAAACAACCCCGAGGGTTGGTAGGGAATTCCCTTCACTATTGCTTTATTCAAATGTTTTCGGATACAAAAATGAGGTTTGTAATCTAAAATAATACTTTTCATTTATAATAAGTATTTAGTGAAATAAAAACCTAATTCTGTGGCATTATGCCTTTAAACATGTTATATATTTAACATTAAAAAATTCAAATTAAAGTGAATAACCTTGATCATTTTAAAACTTCACCTTAAACATTTCTATTCCTCTATTCCACTATCTACATACCATATAATAAAAGAAAAAGAAGTCATGTTAATTTAATAAAAATTTATTTTACATTCAATATCTTTGTACAGGACATATTTACATGTTACAATTCCTAACTTAAAGATCCATTTGACAAAATGTGAAGAAAATTAAATGGACACGAAACGTTTCTTTCAAATTTCACACATTTACACCAACCAATTCATGCTCATATGCAAACAGCATTCTGTATAGCCTTTGACATTCATATTATTTTTTTAACAGCAAATTTATACAGATGAAGTAAATACCAGATATTTTGCAAAATTACACAATAGATATTTTTTAGAATAAACATCTATGTCAATATTGCTTTTTTTAAACTGCATATACTATAGCTATGCCTGTACCAGTTTGCATTACGTTGTTTATAAAAATATTAACATTATCGTGTTATTTTTGGCTTCAGTGATTTTTAAAGTTACATATTAATTATAATATCCCAATTCATAGATATAACTTTCATCTATATGCTGCGTATCTGTGTATGCTTTACTGCCTAGTCTTGAAATGAACCCACAAGAAGTATAACATTTCAACTTCCTTTTAACACCCCACCTAAATTATTGCTAATTAAAAGAATAACTCCTCATCCAACTTAAAATGGCTAGTGAATTCCCAAATTTCGTGATAATTCAGTGGTGAACCTACTCTGATATATATATCATGCTCAAAAAACAGAACATGTTAAAAAGGTGTGCATATTTTAATATGTGACAAGAACACTAAACTATGTACTTTAAACATTTTAAAAACAAACAAAACACAACTGCTGTACACCAGACAACACAAGTAGTAACACAATTAACGAAGTACAATCAACAAACTTCATGTTTAAACCAACTATCAACATTTTTAAACACTTAATACATTTATAATTTATAATTTAAAAAAAAAAAAAAAAAAAATGCTCTACATACAGACTGAATTCAGGAAATCTGTTACAGGTACAAACTGGATTTCATAATACCAATAAAAATAATGATGGTAGTAATAATAATAATAATAATAATAATAATAATAATAATAATAATAATAATAATAATAATAATAATGTGAAAATGTTCCCAATTTGCATTTTTAAAATTTTTATTACACATTTTCATTATTTTATTTCTACAATTTAATAGTTAATTGACCACTTTTATTTTAAAGTTGGCCATAAAACAGATGCTAGATGCAAAGCATACTGTACATGTAGATTTCTATATTTCTATACTGTACCATATTTAAAATTTTCTATTCAAAATATAAAATTTTCTAATTGTTTATTTATTTCATGAAAAATAAACTACCGACGTGAAAGTGTATATAACATTTATCTTGTCTTTCTTTATATTCTTAATACCTACCCCTTTGCAAATGAAATAACAATTATTAAATGAATTTGAATGTACACACAGCAATATAAATAAATATTTCCAGTATGTATGTAAAATTAAGTCACCGAAGAGTCTGGAATGAACAGTTCCACAGTTCAGACAATGACACAAAAGTCAAAAATATGGCAAATCTACATATCAAGGTTTCTGAAAGTTCTGTACGGTATAGTAAAATGATACACGGGCTGTTAAATATCTGA
Organism: Peltospira smaragdina; assembly: GCA_032361425.1. Lineage (NCBI taxonomy): Eukaryota > Metazoa > Mollusca > Gastropoda > Neomphalida > Peltospiridae > Peltospira > Peltospira smaragdina. The sequence goes on from JAUTBW010040882.1 coordinate 8,270, forward strand.
TAAATTTCATGCAATGAACTTTTACTAAGAACATCTTAATTTTAGACTTCAGAAAAGGCAACAATTATTGCCATTGTTTGAAACAAATTGCAGAAGCCTAGTTTTGCGTAAAAGAATATAATCTTCACATTTATAAGGCAGTACTGAATTCAGAGCGAAGTGCTCACACATTGATTTCTATAGTAATGACTTACAATAGCAGTGAATAAACTGTTGAAACCTTTTAAAAACTTTTACCATCAAGTTTTAATAAATGTAATATTCACTTCGTGCGTCAGATCCAGAATGGTGTGCCATATTAAGAGTTAATACAAATTAAATTCAGGGGATCACACTGTACTATTTTTATTTAGAAAATATAAAATTTATAAATTATTTTCATTGAACACTTCTCATACTTATTTTATGTACTCATTTTATTTAATGAAGCACTCAATACATTTTTTTATTAACAGGTTATATCTGCACAAGAATTTAAAAAAGAAAACTCCCTAAGGGCCCAATGACATGGATTGTTCTGAGATGGACTGCACGTCAGGTGGGACCTTTCACAGCCATGCTGCCAAGGCTATCAGCCAGATATTAAATTATGTAGTAATTTTGCATAATAATTAGCACTTGACTATTTTAGAACTGAAAGAATGACTAAATTTATAATACATTTTTGCATATAGTTTATTATTCACTAAGCCATTTCTACACTAAATCCTTTAAAATAAATGTTTGGGATACATTTTCAACAAAACTCTTTGAAAGGTCAGAGATTTCAAATGTTCAACTCTACAACTTGATACCACATTGCTTACAGAAAATCATAAATAGTACTAATACAAGGACGCAAATAAAAAATAATATCATTGCAACTGTAAAGCCACAAATACCCTTAAACATGATAGCAAATGACCACCATTCATTTATACACGACACTTTTGATTACCACACTTACAAAACAATAACATGATATATGTATATAAAATATGTCTGTGAATGAAAAACTGAAAGATCATAGATGAGCTAGACAGATGAAATAAAGCATGCTCAAATTAATCATAATAATACTTTGCCATGACTATGACTAATATGTATCACATGTCGCCCCCATGATGGTTATCTGCAGTTGTCGATGTCTGGATTAACTTCATAAACAGAGAGAATTCAGAATGTGCTGCCTTTTAATGTCTTAGAATCTTTGTAATGAATAAAAATACAAACATATTTTCTTCTTTAGAATATCATTTGATTTCTCAGGTGTTTGCAGTTAACTAACATCTGTGTTACCTCTTCATAATTAATTTTAATGGCAAAAAATAATAAAATTAGAAAACAAAATTAATTATAATTATTATAAATTAGTGATAATAAACAGAAAACACAGTTACTGTGTTCTAAAGGACATGTTGTGTGCATTTGAAGCCATTATACAGATAGAAACACCTCGATCACGGAAGTTAACTCAAATAAATCTATTCAGAAATGTACAGCTGCTTTCCTTGCATCTGCACATACCATTAATAACAGAACAGTAAGTTCCCATGCTTATAAACCTACAAGATTAACATTAAACATTTGTTTATACAAAGTATCCAACATGAAAGCATTTTTTTTTTTTTTTTGTTGGGCTGGACAGAGGTACTGCAAAAACCAAATCACCATGTGGCAAGGTTACAGCAAGCCCCAGCACCTCGCTGAATTTTTAAAAATCAGTTTAACATCAGTGTCCCCCAGTGTATCAAGTATCAGATATTAAGTTGATAAGAACAGATACTAAACTTGATTTTAGTCAAAAGGCATAAAATTTAGTTAATTGGTAAATCACCCAGTACAAAATATGCTGACTTAATGACTTGCAGTTAAAATGTTTAAACATTGCCAAATTCTTTAGTGTGGAATTTGAAGTTTTATAAACATGGGCCCAGGTATGTTTTCCAGAACTGATGAAACGGATACAATTTACTGTTAGCAGGAAAGACAAGACTTTCAGACCTGCCGTAAGCACTTGGTGTGCTTTTCTCTCTATCAGTGACGAACAAGACGATGACAAAGCAGTATTCGAATCTCCAACAACAGCAGCTTGGATCATGTCTCCTTACAGCCAATACAAATGGGTATGTAACAGTGAATACACACGCTTACACAACAGGGTTATAGAAAGTAGTCCGGCTGAGGCTTCTTTGATGGTATACCCCTTGTCTCCTGAAATTACCAAATTACTTAATTAAACCCAATCCACTTCTATTTAACAGTTATTTGTATCATTAATAAAATTAAATATGCTGGTTATATAGATGGCTATATGAAGTCCAATGTATTCTGTTTAGCAATTCACACATTGACTAACATTAAATAAAAGGCAAGTTCATCTCATTTGTCACCCTTTAAATCAACTTTTGAACCTTAGATGTATAAAAAACATTTTATAAATCAGTAAAAATTAATTATGTTTGTATTTGCCGACAAATGTACAAATGAGTTATCTCCCGTACCAGCATTTTAAATGTAACCTAATGTAACATTGTATTTACTACAAGATAACTCATACTGGCCAACACTGGAGCACTCAGTTTATGGGTATACTTATAGGCGGCAGTGCCCTGTAACAGTATGGCTTTAGTGAAGCAGTTGAAAATAGCTATGTAACTGACCTGTGGTGCTGCTTCAAATATTGTGAAATCTCGCTGTAAGTGTTCGTCTAGCTCTAAGATTGCTGCTACATTTCCACATCTGAAAAACAAAAACTAAATCAGTTCATTACAAAGAAAAAGTACAATATTGCCACGTTGAAAATACATGCATACAGATACACATTTATATACATGCATATAGATATACATTTATATACATGAGAAAAACATTCTGCACAGTGATTAGGGGGTGAAATTAATAAATTACTAAAGCCAACAAATTTATTTATA
>JAUTBW010040993.1:0-11179 GCA_032361425.1 Peltospira smaragdina
CCATATAATAATCTCTTTTTTTCAATTAAACTTTTTAAAGTGATATTTATCTCTTTGAAAAAAAAAAAAATAATAATAAAAAAAAAAAAAATGTATATCAATTCACATATAAAAGTAAATTAAGAAATAAAAATTTATAAAAATATCAATTCAATCCATTTCCCCCCCAAAAAAATTAAGAGTTAGAACTTCCCAGAAGGTTATCCTAGCAGCAAATAGTTTGTTCTTAATCAAATACCCCACATTCCAAGTGTTACAATGATTTGACCCACTGACATTTACTTAAGTTTAGTTACTTTTACCTTTTAAATGTTTCTTTCCGTATTGTAAGTTTGTTTTTTGTGTGGGGATAAAAGCTTTTTCACCAGCAGGTTGGGTAATGTGTGAGCAGGGATTAGTTATAATTGGGTTTTGTCAGGAATTGCCAACAAACACAGATAGCTATGGTATTTCTGAAATAGTGGGTGGTGTGTAATGCCATAGAACATCCAGTTAAAGGAAAAGAGCAAAGATCGCCATACGTGATTGCATTTACAGGTCATGAAATTGCTGAGTTTTATTATGGCCAAGGATCTCTTTGTCACTGTTTGGAAAGTTCATGTTTTACTAGTACATACAAAACCCAGCTAGGTAAATAAAATACACCAGGCTTTAAATATAATTGAATAACAGCAGCAGCAAATAATAATCATGTGGTGTGGGTTTGTTTGTTTGTTGTTGTTTTTTTCTTTTTTTTCTTTTGTTTTTTTTACAAAATGTAGTTACTATGCGTTCAAAATTACAGTAAAAATTAAGTGTTCAGACACCATTAAATTAATTCCAATGTACTGGTACTTATTAAAGTTATTTAATGGTTATGATATATAAAATTAGGTGTTTTGTTAATTTCAGTTGTCGACATTACACAAGTACGAGGATGTCCTGTACAAGCTGAACACAGAAGCACAGCAGAAATCTCAGACACAAGTTGTACCCACAGTGAGTATTTGTCACTTATGTCGAGAATGATGTTTGTGTTACCGGGTATACTAAAATAATACATGAAGCAATTATGAATATAAAATATAATATGCACGTTGGTTTTAGTTATGTTTGAGGTGTACCCACAGTAAGTATTTGTCACTTATGTTGAGAATGATTAGTTTGTGTTACCAGTGATTCAAAAATAATACATGAAGCCATTATGAATATAAAATATAATATAGGCTTACCAGTATGTTAGTTTTAGTTACATTTGAGGTATAACTGAACCTGACTGTTGTAAGCCAGTGTTGGTTAAAGGCGTTGACTGTGATATTTTTTGGAATCTTGACAGTGTAGTGGTGAAAGCACCTGCCTAACATGTAACCAGTATGAGGTCAATCCCTGTGAGGTAACCACTAGGCACTTTTCTAATTAAAAACATTTCCAATGCCAATATAGCCTTTGTGTTGAGTGCGTTGTTAAAAAAAGTTGCATCTTCATAAAAATATAACTAAATTACTTTTTCCTTTTCTTTCCAGACTGACATTATAGAAGTTTGTCCAAATCCACTGGTTCTTGCCCAACAGCTTACACACATAGAACTGGTCAGTATATTTGAAATATTGTAATAAAACATTATGAGGAATTTAAAATTAAAATTAAAATTAAAATATTACTCATTATTTCAAATAATAAAGTTAAATTAAATTATGTTAATAGTATATTTTAAATATTCTAATATATCTTATGATAAAATACATTAAAATTAAAATAAACATGTTGAACTGATTATTTCAAATAATAAAACCAACAAATTAAATTTTATTAATGATTTTGTGTGTGTGTGTGTGTGTGTGTGTGTGTGTGTGTGTGTGTGTGTGTGTGTGTGTATTTTTCTGTTTTAAAATGTGTAGTATTGTAATATGTCAAGACTGCTGTTTTTTAATGAATTATTTAATTAATCTTAAGTATTGTTTCTGTTCTGTTACAGGAGAGACTTAGTATGATAGGTCCTGAAGAATTTGTACAGGCCTTTTCTAAAGAATCTTACAGTAGTGAGGTAAGCTGCTTTGTTTGAACACAATGTGATACAATGCCATTGATGTAGTACTTTGTTTTATTTTAAAAGTGTTTTATAAAAATCTACAGCTGTTTAACTCAAGAAAGAACTGTGATTGTATATTATTTGTACAGTAATTGTACATTTCATTTGTTACAAATAAAATACTGTAAATTGATTTAATTCAATAAGCATTTAAAATAAAACTTTACAAAAACTCATTTATTAATTTTCTTGTTAAAAAAAAAAAAAAAATTGAATATATGCTTAAAATACTTGTTTTTTTCTTTCTTAATCATTTATTGTTTGAACTTTGTGTTATAATTTCCACACTTTCATGTCATTTTCAGACAACATTTCGTGACATGAAAAAGACGGGAAATCTTGAAGCGTATGTTCAGTGGTTCAACCGACTCAGTTACATGGTCGCCTCGGAAATCTGTTCTGTGAGTATCCTTACTGAGGATATTTTTGCATTTTTTAAGCTATAAAATATCTCACATTAAAATTATTTTAAAAACAGTTTAGAGGGATATTTAATAGTCAAAAAGACTCTCTGGTCAGTCACTAGTAGGTGTTCAGCAATAATATTAATACAACATACAAAATCTTTTTGAAATTTTCAAGTGTTAACAAAAGTTCATTTTTTGAAAAGCACATAATGGCAAAGAAGACTGATAAGCAAATGCTAACAGAAAATATACTGTACATTCCAAAGATTTGAATAGAACAATAAGAGATTTATTATTTATTATTTCTGCTATTCCCTCCAGCACCTGAAGAAGAAGAACCGTGTGAAGATGATCGAGTACTTCATTGACGTGGCCAAGGAGTGCATCAACATCGGCAACTTCAACTCCCTGATGGCCATCATCGCGGGCATGAACATGAGCCCCGTGACCCGGCTCAAGAAAACGGTCAGTACCAAGTGTGAAGATCTTACAGCTCTCAAACAGTGCTCCTTGATGGCTAGATACTTGTCTTCAGATCTTTTAACTCTGCCATGTAATTTTTGTTCCAATCATTGCTCCACAACTAGCATAACAGAGAACAGAACTTTAGTACACTTGAGGTCATCATTTGATGACATATGAGGAATACATATGTACATATAACAACAGCTTGTGGGCCATGGTATGTGTTATCCTGTCTTCTGGATGGTACATATAAAATATTCCCAATTTATTCAGCACCATTTCTTTTGGCAAGATTTAAGAAAACCCATTTTAATTATTGATTTATAATCAACAAATATTTATTTTTTCATTGTTTTTCTGTCACAGTACTAAAGTGATTAGCACATTTCTGATATGTTGTATGAGTTGTGGGTTGTTGTTAAACACTTGCTCAGTCACTGATTCCTGACACTCATGTTTGACCTGTGCTGTTGCAGTGGTCGAAGGTGAACACAGCTAAGTTCGACATCCTCGAGCACCAGATGGACCCGTCCAACAACTTCGGCAGCTACCGGTCGTCACTGAAGGCAGCCATGTGGAGATCTCAGGGAGCCGTTGATGACAGGGAGAAGGTGAATAATATTTTTTATATATAACAATAAACACATTATATTTTAAGTAATGGTTATAAGTGCATCAGAAAATATGTTTGGCCTATTTCGTAAAATTATCTAGTGGACCACTGACAGGGTTTGATCTTGGATCAACTGCATTTCAGGTGGGCACTTTCACCAATTTACTTTAATTTAATGATGCATTCAGCACATTTTTAATTAACAGGTCCTGTAAATGTTTTAGGTCTAGTATGTTACAAGAAATCTCTAGAATATTGCCGATAGATCAACCATGTCAAATGCTATAATAAGTGAAAACAAATCCCAATTTCGTTTATTTTTAGAAGTCGTTGGTACGGCAAGGGAAATAACTCAGGATTTTATTTCAGCTTATTAGATTTTGTCAAAATCAGAGGTTAAAAACCTTTTTCTAAATCTAGCAGTTTTACTTATTTCTGATATTGTCACTTGTCAAGATGCTAACATTGGTGCTAATTATATATATAGTTTTTTATATAGTTTTTAATGAAAAATATCTCATTTATTTTTTTCATTGTTTTCCAGATAGTCATTCCATTCTTCAGCCTGTTTGTAAAAGACTTGTACTTCTTGAATGAAGGATGTTGCAACAAACGAGAGAGTGGAAACATCAACTTTGAGGTGAGACAGAATAATCTGATATATGGATAGACTGATAGATACCGGTAAACAGATATGGATTGCATTATTATTAAAAATTGCTATAATTTAATTTTTTATAGAAATATCATTAATTCTAATCTTAATTCTCTAGTACATTTACCCAATAATTATCTTTGGACTAGTATCACTCAGTTAAATTATTTAACAAGATATTCAAAATGATACATTAAAAGGAAAAATTACATTCATCATGAGAAAAATGTATTTACAAGAGTAAAGTGTTTTTTCATCTTTCAGAAATTCTGGCAGATGGCCAAACAGATATCTGAACTGATAGCTTGGCAGCAAGTAGAGGTGAGTTAATTTGAATATAACACTGGAAATTACTGCATACCAATACAGAGAATATCACATGTGACAATTACATATTTCATTTATCATAAAAGGAACTGTGAGATATCATTAATAACACTTGGTGTGTTCACCAAAAGACTATGTTCTGATGTGTATATAGTTGATAAAAATAAATAAAACTGAATATGTAAAGATTTGATACAATAATCTTCACTTCTTAGCACTAATGTCTATGCATTAAAAAAAAGAAGCAATTACCAGTTTATAAATTTATAATAATTAAATCCAGTAAATCCATTACAAATAAATAATATGATGCCTAAGACCACCATTGTAAAATAACACTAATAATATTTTTAAAATTTAAATTGCAAATGTTAGTATTGTTTTGTATTTTATATTTCAGTGTCCGTTTGACAAAGACAGTAAAACACTGCACTATGTCCTCACGTCACCAGTCTTCTCAGAAACCAGTGAGTTTGATATTCTATTTCTCAGATCATTTAATTGTCTTACATTTCATATTGCTATCACCATTTTTATTTGTAGTTTTGCTGGTTATTGTTTCATACTTTTAATACTGAAATTACAGTAAACCACAGAGCTTATAGAACATGTAAAAAAAAATCTGGTTTTGATAGATATTTAGTTTTTAGATTTATCTGATTGGCAGTGTGTTGAGTGTGTCGTTAAATAACCATTTCCTTCCGTCCTTGTCGGATTGGCAAATTTTTTTTTAATAAGTTATGAAAAATTTCTTTTTAATGAGGATCTACCCGGTAATTTATTTGTACATTTATATATTTACATTATCTGTTTATTTCAGCACTGTCTCTAGCATCATTTGAGTGTGAACCTCCAGAAACAAGCTACGACAAAGATCGACACAAACAGTTGAAGTGAGTAGTTATAGGTTAAAAACAAATAACCTACTGCAGTAAAATAAAATGCCTATTTAAAGGTATTAGTTTTGAATATCTGAATTATGCTAGAACCAAGTGTCATAGTTTTTAAAACTTGAATAAGGTATTGGCACTCAAATGTAACATTGTCGTACAAAACTTAGTTTATGTCATTCAGAATTATTTTTACACTGATTTATCATGTACATATGCTGTTAAAAGCTGAGTAGTAAATTATGATTTTTAAAATTTATTTACTAGTATTAAAAGTATTAAAAAGTAACAATATTTAAATTATATCTCTAATGAGATTTACATTACATTTAGATCAGAATTCTCAATTTGGTATTAAATATCATTTCAGAACACTTGCCGGTTTATGACAACCAAAGAAACTGGTACCGCTGTCTGTACCAGCTAGACATTAAAGTGACTGGTCACTGGTCACTCACACTGGCGGTGTTTGTCCAGCTGACCCCATCACTGAGTCTGAAGTCTGATTCTGAGTTTGGTTTACTCAGCTTCAGAGAAACACTGATGCAGGAATCAGTGATGTTGCTGGACATTGGTTGTAATCTGTGGTTATGGATTCTACACTGGTTCACTGAACATGAGGACTGGCTGCTATACAGAGGAACTCTCACAGAGATGTTTTACATATCAAACGTGTATCTATATAAGACGGTCAGTCCACGGATGTCTATACTAGGACATGTTGAGGAGACTGAGTGATTGTATGGTTGTCTGACAAGATAGAGCTACAGATATCTCTGTGCAAAATGAGTTCGTAGATGTTTATACTGGGACAGGTACAGGAGATTGAGTGAGCAAGACTTGTTTACATATCAGACATATCGTTGTACAAGATGAGTCCAAGAGGAGACACATGCAAGAGACATGCTTAAGATGAACAGTGTTTTACTAGAGCAGATTTTGCTTGTGTTTGACAAGGATGGAAACCAGTGAAATGGTTGCTGGTGTGGGTCTTGATGCATGTTAACAGGTTTTGATTAGATATCATCCGTTTATGGATGCTGATAAACTAAACCAAAGGATAACTGTTGTATGTTGGGTAAGGTATTTAGTGATCTCTGTTGAACAGAGGTATGTAATACATTTCATGTACACTTGAAACATTATGGTCTCCCATGTGTTGATGTCGTATTTTTAATAGGTTCAGTGTTGTCATATTATATTGAAAGAATATACAGAACAGTTTACTGTTGATATTTACTGACAGAATATGAACACAGAATGGATACAATATTAAGTAAACAGGGCAATACTGTAGTTATTATCTTTATCATCAGAAAACCTTGCTGGGCAAGGTTAAAATTCATACACTGTTTACAGAAGTCATCGTCTTGTAATGAAAACCATATAATAGTGTATCTGATGTGCAACTAACTGATCTTGGAGTAGCCTAATGTTATACTTGGGTATACCTAATGGTATTTGGAAGAAACATTTTTATTTTGGCCTGACTTCTGATTAAAGAAATGTTTTTGTTTAAAGTTTGGAGGATATCGCTGAGTAATGGTAAAAATCTGGCAATTCAGTTACAGTTACTGAATTAAAACAAATTGTTAAAGATAAAGCTTAAAGTTGCAATGAAAGTAGTTATAGTGTTATGTTGAGTATGACCCAGATTACACCAAATCAGATACTGTTATAATACAAAGTACAAAGTCTATTAAATTTTGTAGAGAGTTAAGTTAGAAGTCATGGAAACATTACTGAAAATATAGTTTTAAAAAATAATAATTTATAAAGCATACCATCATGCTGTGTTAATAAAACTGTCAGTCATCATGGCATCACGAGTTGGTCATATGGAACTTCATCATATTCCTATAAACATTGAAGTCATGTGGTGTCATTAGATACCCAAGTATAAACTCAACTTTTACAGATACAGATCTGTAATTAATGAATAGTTATACGTAATATATTTTTACAACAGTTTTAAATATCAGAATGATGTAATCATGTGAAAGTAAAACACAAGTACTGTACAAATAAAAAAGACAGTTTGACATAAAATATGCTTATGGGAACAAATTGCTATTTTATGTTGATTTTGAATAGTATTGACTCTCGGACCAAGATGAAACAATTTGCAAATACATGAATGCAATTCTTCATTCCTCTTTGTACGTCATGGAAACTTACATCCAAAACACTCCAGTCCAGGATGACTTACTCTTGTTGCTAGGTAACCATGTTGCTATGGTCACCAGTCCTCAGGGACTCTAAGTATCTGTACTTACTGCAGTGCTCTGAATATTTGACAACCAGCTTGTAGATTAGCACCAAGCTTAATACTTTGGGAACCAAATATGGCAGATTACTGTGTACACAAATCTGTTACAATATGAAAACATATTTATTTGACTCAAGACAAATCTTACACCACAAAGATGCAGTTAAGTGTTTAGTTGTGTTTATGTACATTTTAAAAACATGTTTTCTGTTCGGGCCAATCATATATTATTATACTTCTTTTTTTTAAATGTGAATAACGTATGTCTACATTATTTAAGATGGGTTTTGTTCATCAATTCTTCCCAGTGACTCCATTACACAGTTTATATAAATTCATGTTTCACTGATCAACCTAATATAAGTTATAGAACTGAAATAGCAAAGATTGGTTTTGTCTTTAATACAGATAAATGTCTTAAACCTACTTTGCATTCAGATTATTATTATTATTATTATTATTATTATTATTATTATTATTATTATTATTATTATTTCTTTATATTAAGTACTTTAAATTGTAATTATTTTCAACTGTAATTTAGAAATCACTTTAAGGAAAAACTTGGGATCTTTAATACAACTAAATATTATTGACATGATTAAATTTGTAATTGTTAAAATTCTGTACACATGACAGATTTTGGTCACAAAATGAAAGTGCTTTGTACATAGCCATTATGTTTTTAATTATTGTACATAGCAGAGTCACCGAGCTGTCTGAGACAGCCACACTGCGATCAGCAGTTCTCATTGTTACCACCTGCAGTGACTAATGATAACAAATTTCACAATTTACCACTGACTACTGATAAAATGTAATTTCATACTTTACCAGTGACTACTGATAAAATGTAATTTCATACTTTACCAGTGACTACTGATAAAATGTAATTTTCACACTTTACCAGTGTATATGGATAAAATGTAATTCCACACTTTACCAGTGCCTACTGATAAAATGTAATTTCATACTTTACCAGAGACCACTGATAAACTGTATCACACTTACTGATAAACTGTAATTAGTTTTTATTTACAATGATTACTGGTTATAAAATGTAATAATTTCCAATTTTACCACAGTGGTTACTGGCAAATTGGAATGAGTTGTAATTTTATCAGTACAATCCAGTTACTGATCAACAATTCATTTATAATTTTACAGAAATGATTACTAGCTAAAAACATTATCATTTCTCATTGTACAATGGTAGTTACTGATACATTGTAATCAGTTCTCAGTTTACCATGGTAGTTACTGATACATTGCAATCAGTTCTCAGTTTACCATGGTAGTTACTGATACATTGCAATCAGATCTGTTTGCCATGGTAGTTACTGATATACTGTAGTTCTCAGTTTGCCATGGTAGTTACTGATTTACTGTAGTTCTCAGTTTGCCATGGTAGTTACTGATATACTGTAGTTCTCAGTTTGCCATGGTAGTTACTGATATACTGTAGTTCTCAGTTTACCATGGTAGTTACTGATATACTGTAGTTCTCAGTTTACCATGGTAGTTACTGATATACTGTAGTTCTCAGTTTACTAGTAGTTACTGAATTGGGACTGATGAAACAGGAATTTATCACATCTCTACAGCAGGTGGGTTTTTGAATGAGCTACTGGTGATTGTCTGGCACAAATGTTATAGTGGTTCATAGTTTAACCACTTATGCTTATTGTTATTGTTGTATATTTTCAAACCAAAAGGAACAAAGTAAAAATAATGAAAAATGTCAATTTGTTCTTGTTTTTATTTTATAAAGTAAATGTTTGTCTTGGGCAAACTGTGAAAGATATACTGCACTGCACTGAGTTTATCATTTCTACTGCTGAAACATGGCTTGGCCATTTATTTATTTCATTTAATGACAAACTCAACACATTTTTATTAATGGCTATATCAGGATTGGAAACATTTTATTTGATAAATCCCTAGTGGTTACCCAATAGGGGACAATCTGAGATGGACCACATACACCACTAGGACAATCTGAGAAAGACCACGTACTAGGACAGTGAGATGGACCACATACACCACTAGGACAATCTCAGATGGACCACATACACCACTAGGACAATCTCAGATGGACCACATACACCACTAGGACAATCTGAAATTGACCACATACACCACTAGGACAATCTCAAATGGACCACATACACCACTAGGACAATCTCAGATGGACAACATACACCACTAGGACAATCTCAGATGGACCACATACACCACTAGGACAATCTGAAATGGACCACATACACCACTAGGACAATCTAAAATGGACCACATACACCACTAGGACAATCTGAAATGGACCACATACAATACTAGGACAATCTCAGATGGACCACATACACCACTAGTCTATCGAGGGGTCCACGCTGGGTCATTTATGCAGTTGGTCTTGGTGAACCTCATCAACAAGCCACTGGACTGGTTTTTGTAAGCAGAGGTGATTTTATAACCAGTAGAAAATACAACTGAATTTAAAAAAGGAGAACAGGAAATACCTCAGTGGTAGAGCATCTGCTGATGGTCTGGTCGGTTGTCAGTTTAATCCCACTATATTAAGCTATTTCTCATTTTAACCAGTGCTCCACAACTGGTGTACCAAAAGTTTTGGATAGAACTGGACTAAAACGATCAAAGAAACACTAACAGAAACCTAAGTACTGAAGTCCTAGGTATTGCACAGGTGACACTTTAACAGACCACAACTTTAGGACCGCAAATCTAAACACTTTTTCTGAGTGGGACATAGCTCAGTGGTAAGCACGTTTGCTCATGGTGCGGTGGGTTATCGGATCAATTCCCACATGATTGACCCACTGGCTATTTCTAGCCCCAGCCAGTGCTCCACAACTGGTGTATCAAAATAATGGTATGTGCATATAAAAGATTCCTTGCTGCTAATTAGAAAAAGAAGCCTGTGATGTAACTGCGGCAGATTTCCTCTCTAAATATCTTCATGGTCCTTAACCATATGCCTGACGTCATATAACTGTACACCAGTGTGTTGAGTGCGTCGTTATATAAACATTTCCTTCCTTCTTACTTCTAAACACTTTAAATGCTGCATTATTATTATTAAAATAATTGGTAGTAATGTTGATTAAAAACAACAATAATAATAATAATAATAATAATAATAATAATAATAATAATAATAATAAATGATACTTTCTATGTTATCTCATTATTTTGTGATATTTAAATAACTAAGATTGTCACAAATAGCAGAAATAGATGGCTACATTAAACATGACTATTGGTATGTTAAGAACTCCAAAAGATAATTGCAAACTGGTAATTATATTTTTTCTTGGATCAAACAAAAATTACACCTGGAATGCTAATAATGTTATTAGAAAGTAACATAATTAACAACTAAAAAATATGAAGATAATGATTCAAGGGTCTACAGTTAGAATGTAGCCAAACATATTTTCAAAACATTTAATTTCTACTCTCCGAAAATG
>JAUTBW010041104.1:0-18164 GCA_032361425.1 Peltospira smaragdina
ATTATTAGTGTGTTTACCAGATTCTTACACACAAAACAAGGACACTTGGAGAAAGTTTTCTATTATTTGTGTATAGCGCACTGTTTTAACGTTACAAAGTTATCGGCGCGCCGAGACGTCTATTACGTAACAAATCTATCGGCGCGCAGCGCGCCGTCACGTCACGAAAGGGTTAATTATGTAAGCATTTTATATAAATATGATTAATCTGGCTGAATGCATTAAATATTTAAATGAATTAAGATTTTTGGGTCCAGTTAGGATTTATATATAATAAATGATTTAAGAATCTTTAAGATGTAACCTGTAAATAATCAAACTACCTATTAATATTTTCACCAAAATGAAAACTAAGAGTAATGTTGGAAAGCAGGAAGCTGAAATTTATCTTAAACCACATTTAATTTCCCCCCTTTTGTTGAATCTGTTTACATTTGAGCAGCAGGGAATTATTTATTTTGAATTAAAAACAAATATTTTTATTTGATAGATTCCCGACAGACAATAACAACAACAAGATGAAACCATTTGACTCAATCCAGATGACTGACAACAAGACCACATCAAGTAATTTGTTCATTTTGTAGTTTCGTTCTTGTAAATGATAATAATGTGTGGGTTTTTTTTTAAATGGAGGTGATAACATTGGTTCATTCTGTTCATTCATATTTAACAGAATAATATGGTTATTTTTGGTTATTGCAAGAGGATTTAAATACATGTATCTCATCTTCCTAGAGATTTTCCACTATAATTTTGTAAATTAATAGTTTCTCTATGCATAATATCTTTCTTTAAACGTTAATATAACTTTATATTCCTAAAATTCTAGGTTTTCAACATATCTAAATCTATTAATACGTGTTCCAACAAAATAATTAAAAGAATGTTTATACATCTGTGATGGCAACATGTATTTATTACATTTTGAAGGTGACTGTAAAGAGTTGACTCCAAAGCGGGTGCCTGTAAGAACTGTAGACGTCAGTAAGTGTGTGTCAGAACGAGTCTCCATGATACACAAGCTTACCAGCCCTAAAGAGGTGTGTGAGTTGAGAGTTGTGTTGCTCTGTAAATTAGTGAACGAGACTGCTAATCTATTTATTGTTGATAGATGAACATATGACAAGGTGTAATCATTATTTTATTAATATGTTGTATAAGACTTGAGATAATTATTATTATGTAATTTAATATACAAGATTAACACTATTATTGGTGTATGGTATTCATATTGTTAACTGATATAAAATAAGTTTTTTAATTACTATATATATCTAGCTTATTGTATATTTTGTTAATTAATAATGGTGATTTTGCATGCACTTTGTGCACAACCATGACCAAAATTATATTTTGTTTAATGAAGGATAGGACAATCTAAAATGTTTTTCAGTAACAGAATGCTCATACAAGTTATATTTTTGTATTCTCATTTGTATTTACTCATTGACTTTATATATTCTGCCAAGTCTTTAACATGAGGAAGTGTTTATAAAGAGCACCAAGCAAAAACTCACTGTCCATTTGCAGATTACCTGTAGCTATTATTAAAAC
Organism: Peltospira smaragdina; assembly: GCA_032361425.1. Classification (NCBI taxonomy): domain Eukaryota; kingdom Metazoa; phylum Mollusca; class Gastropoda; order Neomphalida; family Peltospiridae; genus Peltospira; species Peltospira smaragdina. The sequence continues at coordinate 1,558 of JAUTBW010041104.1, forward strand.
AAAGTGGTTAGATATCTAAGTGTTTCATATTTGTGATTCAGAAGGTGAGAAGGCGTGGCCCCATAACGACAGAACTGCCAGAGATAGGACTGGAGAATCTGTCGGTGGCACGTGACACTGACGTGCATGTCTTTGCTCATCCAGATGATGACATCACTGTGACCAAAGCACAGCAAGTATGGCTATATTTATTGAAATATATGTTTAATAATGTTAAAAAAAAAAAAAAGTATTTTTTGTAGTAGATGTTAAGACTGGTAATGTATCACCTTTTATTTAGCTACATATGATATTATCTCAGAAAGACAATTACTGCTTGTAACATTTGTTATTATTATTATTATATTTTTTAAATATTATTATTATTAATTTGTTATTATTATTTTTATTTTATTATTTTTTTTGGTGTTATCAGTCATGTATGATATTATTTCTTGTCATCTTTTTACGACTGCATGTGCAACAAAATGAAATGATTTGACTTCACATTTTCTAAAAGACATATTTTTATTGGGTTTTACAGACTGGTGTAAACAAAAGTCACAACAATTTTTTGTCAAGCAAGCCAAGCTGTAGAGTAAGTTGGTTTTTTGATATTGCATCCTAACCACTGGCCTTTGGCATTTTTGCTATCTTTTACGTATGGTTCAAATAATTCAACAGCCAAAGTCTTGAGGCTCCTCATTATTTAAATAATACTTGTTATGTCTGTGTGTTCTTAACACAGATAGAGCGGGACATAGCTCAGTGCTAAGCATGTTCGCTCATAGTGCGCTATCCTATCTGGGATAATGCATATAAAAGATCCCTTGCTGCTAATTGGAATGAGCAGCCCATGAACTGGCGGCAGTGGGTTTCCTCTCTAACTATCTGCATGGTCCTTAACCGTATGATTGACGCCATATAACAGTACACCAGTGTGTTGAGTGCGTCGTTAAATAAACATTTCCTTCCTTCTTAACACAGACAGAGAATTTACTTCAATATCATTTTCTCTATGACAGCTAAAAGAAAAAAAGAAAAAAATTAAGTATTTTTATTTATGACTTACTTTAAATGCGTTTTCCTGTTTTAGCTTTCCATCATATTTTTAAAAATAATTAAATCAGTATTTAATTATGATAGGTGTAACATTAAATATTGAATTTAATTATTTAAAAAATATAATGGAAAGTTAAAACAAGAAGACACATTTATAGTAACTCATAAATAAAAGTACTGACATTAATGTAATTCAATTTTTTTTGTTGTAGATGCCAGATCTTTAAGTGTTTGTTTTATTGGGTGTTTTTTTTTTTTCAGACTCTGGAACCAGATCCAATTTTAAAACTGAAGCGTATTGTTGGTTTTGGTGGAAGTACTTACCGAGAGGTATGATTTTAAAGTTTAATTTTTTATTCAGTCAAGACAAGCCACATTTACATTAAACATGTAATGTCTTTGTTTTCTGTACAGGCTGTAAAAATTATAATGTAATTATTAAACAGATGTTAATATTTCTTTAGGTTATAATTGTTAACATCCTCACCAAGTAAAATTTATAAAATTAAAAGCAAAATATAGACAAATAATTAAACCAAGGAGCTTTATGGATAAGCTCTAAATGAAAACAACAGTAAGAATGTGTTTTTGTTGTGTGTTTTTTTACTTTATCAAGATATATCACTAATTGAATTTTTTGGATATATATTACTAATTGGGATGTTTTTCTTTTAATTATTTTCTGTTTAAGGCTCTGTGGACTGCTGATGGTTCCACCATTGTCTACCCATGTCACTCTGTCTTGGTGGCCATGAAAGTCCACAATGGTCATCAGAGATTTTTTCTTGGTCATACAGAAAAGGTAACAAATCAAACTTAGCCAGTTACATGATTTTCTCAAATGGTATTTTAATATTAATTGGAAAGTAATAAAAAGAAAACATAATTGTATTCATTTGGATCAGTGCTTTCTGTAAAAGTTCATTAAATTTTTTTTATACAGTGAGTTGTAATATGTACTCTCCTATCTCAAGTAAAATACAGGATTTTTTTTCACTACATAATTCGATTTTAAAAAAATATCGATAGCAATAGTACAGCCTGTTGGTAGTACATTTCATAGGTTTAGTTTGTCTGAAGATAAAGTGTTTATAGCCCAATGTCGGACAACAAATGGCTGTAATATGACAACAATTATTCACTGTTTTTCCAGTTATGTTCTATTCAGTATACCTGTTTTCTCTTTTCACTGTTTCCTGTGTGCTGTTGGGTTTTTAGATATCATGTGTGTCGATGAACAGCAGCACGTCACTGGTTGCATCAGGTCAGACCGGTCAGATGAGTGTGGTGAGAATCTGGAAGTTCCGCACCGGAGAGTGTTTGTCTATGTGTAAAACACACGTGCATTCTCTCACCTGTCTCAGGTGTGTCCCATTTACTACTTTGAATTTTAATTTCTTTACTTCATAACGACCTCTTTTTATTCATACTTAGAGATGTTTTTCACTGGTCTTTGTCTTTGATATAATAAACATTTTAATGCTCGTTGCTGCTATAGGCATTTCAGATTTGAATATATTTATTTACTTTGCTGATATTACACAGTTAAACTTTAATTAAAAATTTTTTTAATTTTATTTATTTAACAGGGGCACCACAGTAGCCTAGTGTTGATAGTGCCTGCATGGTCGATCTGTTTTACCTCTATCATGACATGCATGTTACACGAGGACTACATTTTGATATCTGTGTTGTTTACCTGTTCCTTACTTGTTTTCACTTACAGCTTTTCTCAGAATGGAAATGTTTTGTGTGGTGTTGGAAAAGATGGGCATGGCAAAAATGTAAGTCTTTTACTGGAATGTTTATCTAATTATAAATACGTAAGTGCTAATATATGAGGCTAGGAGTTTTGAAATTATTAGGACTAGTAACAGATACTATATTTAATAACTGTTGTTACATTTTAAAACATATAATAACATCTAGTTGTAATGTTTAAACACTGGTATTTAATTTATTTTAATGTATCATAATAAAAGCCCTTGGTGTTATAAGAATATCTGTTGAATATTTGTTACATAAAATATAGGCAGATTAATTTTTAAAATAAATAAAATAATATATTTGTTCGATTCAGATGATAGTTATCTGGAACACCTCACGAGTAAGCAAGAGTAGAGAGATAGCCGTCATAGCTAAAGCTCACACGGATGTTGATATCGTTCAAATGAAGATTGCAGCATTTGACGACACAAGGTGAATATATTTGGGGAGTGGGATGTAGCTCAAAATTAGACCAGTTGATCGTTTTGTGGTGGACCCATTGTACTGTTTCTTGATCCAGCCAGTGCTGAATGACTAAGTGTAATAAAAGTTATGGTATGTACTATCCTGTCATTGGAATGGTGTATTGAAAAGAGTAGCCTATGTGGCTGCAGTGAATTTCCTTTCGTACTATCATAATTATCCATAAATGTATGCCTGCAGCTATATAACTATAAATAAAATGTATTGAGTGCACTGCTAAATTAAAATTTCTCTCTAAATGTATTTGTCTACCTTTTGCATGTTTGAATTGAATATGTCGCAGCAGCAGGTTTCCTGTCTCATCTGAATGACCTTAACCATATGTCACACACCATATAACCATACTTAAAAATGCCTTTTAATTAAGCATTTCTTTCATGCATAATTTATTTGTTCTAAGTTGACCGTAAATATGTCTGTTCCTTGATAATATTTTTATCTTCACATGACTGCCAGTATGTATTAGCTGTTACACTTGAAAAGTAATTTTATTAGATAGAAATAATTAACTTAGATGTAAGTAAAGAAATAATTAACTTGCAAGGATGTTTTTCCTCTTAAATTTTTTTTATTACTGAAGTTGTGGTGCTAATTTAATTGATTAGCAGTTGGATAAAAAGTGACACAAACTGGGTTGTCGTTTTGTTGTTGGTTCTTTTTATACAAAAGCATGATGCATATCAATTAGTTTAGACAGATAAAAATAACAAAAATGCAGGTTACTGAACCTCTGTGTAACTGTGCTTGTTTACAGAATGGTGTCGTGTGGGAGAGACAATGTGCGGCTGTGGCGGGTGAAGGAGGGCAGCCTGCGGTCAGCGCCGGTGTCTCTGGGCGAGTACAGCAACATCGAGTTCACCGACGTCAGCTTCGATGTGGGGTACCGGCCCAGCCAGGACCTGGACGCCAGATCCATGTAAGGCAAACACAGCGTGTTATACCTCAAACTGGACTTTCTACACTGAGGGTCAAATGAGCTTTCTTCTGAAATTTGGGGAGTCCAATAATTGCATTTTAAGTTTTAAAAACAAACAACTAAGAAGTCCTGTCCAAGTTCCATGCTTAAAAAGACACTTTCCAAGGGTCATTCAGATCCCTGAAACTGAATACATTGAAACTGCAATCTGCGGAATATGTTTATTATAAAATCAATTTTGAAATTAAATTACAAACATAACTGTATTTTTAAGTTATTGGTGAATTGTCACATTTGGCATCTATCATTAAATACTTAATAGAGAGTTTAAACAAAATATGCCAATATCTAATAAAGCAGAAGCAATGCATTTAGTGGGAATAACATAGCAGCAAGTATTGTACATTACTGCAAACGTTTGCTTCTGTTAGTTTTACTCTAAAAGGTTGCATGATTTGTAAAATAGCCATTATTAAAAATAAAGGCAGAATCCTCAGACACCCAATTGTTATATTTAATACTGAAGTTTTAACTGTAAGTATTCTCTATGCATTCCCTTGCTTTGTGCTTATTTGTGTTCATTACTGTTTTTGCTAGATACGCCTGCAGTCGATCGGGCCATGTATTTGAGATAGATTATCAAAAGGTTGCCATTCGCCACGTCAGACGGCTGCTACCCACAGAGAGGAAGTCTTCCAGAGGAAAAGAAAACGCAAAAAGTGGTCAGTAAAGGGGAACAGGTCAAGTTTCTTCCTACTTCTTTTAATATCATTGTAATTCCTGACTTTCTTTAAATGTTTTTTATGTGATAAGATACTGGTTTTCTGTTTGTTGATTCTTGAGTTGAATGCACAGAATAGGTAATTGATCAAACATCCCTGGGACAGAAATAGAACTGACTTTGGCTGGTCTCTTAATGTTATTTAACAACACACCTCATGCGCTTGCTGATGTAGATTAATTTTAGATTGATCATAAGTCAGGTTTTCGTTTAAAAATTGGACTATGCTGTATCCTGGCTCATGAAAGTCCATTACTGTAACATGAGCAAATTTGTGTTACATGTAGAATTATAGATGTGTTTTTAGTCTGTGTGTTATTCCTTTTTTTCAGGTATTGGAATCAACAGTCTGTGTGTTAATGAGACGTTCTGTGTGACAGGGTCAGATGATGGTTTCTTGAGGCTATGGCCGTTAGACTTTGCTAATGTCTACCTGGAAGCTGGTATGTCATATGATGATATTTCTCTATTTCACAAACCTTTATGAGTTTGAGATATAATTATTTCCCATTTACTTTGTTTAAATCTGTGCACCTAAACTTGGATCTTTATAAAAGACAAATATAACTTAGGAATATATTTGTATAATGCAAATTAATGTTTTACAACATACCAACAGGAAAGGAAAACAGCTGTTGAGGATGTAATGTAAGTTATAGATTTTTTTTTAATTAAAATAAATATGAAAACACATGACAAAGAGCTGTTAAACATACACGTTAAAGTAGTTTATATAAATCTAAGTTTTTGTTGATAGGATATAAAGGATCTCACCACATTTTGGTATCTGCACATCTCTTTCTTTCTTCATCAGCAAGATAATTTTATTCAAACACAATGCGAAAATCCTACTAATTATTATTGTCTTCACCTTAAGAAGATGTCTGTTTAGTTTTAATTGCACAGCAGTTCATATTGGTGTTTAACAAAGCTAATGTTTAAGATATGTTGTTTGCTCTTTTTCCCTGTAGAACATGAAGGTCCTGTAACAGCAGTGAACATGTCACCAGATGGACTGAAAATTCTAGCAGGAACCTCAGTGGTTAGTATGTCTTTGCTTTAAATTAGGAATAATGATGGACCTGTTGAGCTATTTCTCATTCCATCTAGTGCTTCCTAATGGTGTAACAAAGGCCATGGTTTGTGCTATCCTGCGGCCTTAAACACAAATGAGTGTAAAGTTACGCTTCACACATAACATAGCTTTTAGTCTGATCACTGGCTGGAATTAGCATCTCTGACGTCATGGACCAGTGGTTAGACATAGACTTAGTGCTATGTTTTGAATGTAAATTTACACCCTTTTGTGAATAAGGCCCGTTTCTAGGAGGATCCTTTTGTTGCTAATCTCACTATCATAATGATCCTTAACTGTATATCTGATGCCATAATAACTGTATATAAAATGTTGAATGTGTCATTACATAAAACATACTCTCTCTTTCTCTCTCTCTCCTTTCTCACTATCAAAAATGTGTGACATATAAATGTAAAATGTGTTATTAAAAAAGACACTTCCTTTTCTCTATCTCTCCTTTCTTACTAGCAAAAAAATTCACTTAATTATTAATTAGTCTTTTAACATTATCAGAAATCAAGTTACATATTTTAATATATTTCAAGTTATATGTAATCATTACACATTTTTAAATGTTTGTTAAACTGAATTGGGAGTTATTTTTCAAAATTTACAACTGGGAAATTTAAAGAATGCAAAGCAAGCTCTATTTTTAAGCCTGTATCACCACAAGTACAAGCTATTGTTTGTGTGTTCAGGGAAACCTGGGCGTGCTGGATGTGTCGACCAGAGCTTACACCACCACGATGAGATCACACACAGCCCGTATCCGAGGGATCGCCGTCGACCCCTACAGGAAACACCTGGCAACAGTGTCCGATGACCACTCCATCCGGGTGTGGGACGCAGAAACTTTACAGCAGGTAATTACATTTAGACTTAGGAGAAATGATACACAGAAAAATAAATTCTAACAAATATTAAGTACATTGTTAAATTAATTAAACCTGAAGGAAATTCCCAAAGGCTTTAGCAATATTAACACAAAAAGTAGACATCTTTTGTTATGAATGAATATTTCATTATGTTTTTTCTCTGTTTAAGCTGTATGACTTCAGTACACCCAACGAATGTCCTTGTGCCATCAGCTACCACCCATCAAGACAGATCTTTGCCTGTGGTTTTGAGAACGGTGTGGTGAGAGTGTTCAATGTACAGACAACCAGCATGCTAGCAGAACACAAGTAAGCTTGTAGATTCATTCAGTCTTAGCGCCATTTCAAGGCTATATTACCAGCAGCTGGTTGATAAGTAACATTCCATGATATTATTTTAACTTTTGGAAAAAAAACCCGCCTTACACACATATCAAATCCTAAACAAGTTTTTAGGACCCTGTTTATTCAAATTATATGATTTTTTTCTTTCCTCTATATTAAATGCAATCAGCAGATTCGTTGATCCGTTGTGACAATATTTTTGACTTACCTTGTCTAATTTAATTGTTCATAAACTATCAAATATATTTCCAGAATGATTTCATTTATCATATAACATCTCCATGTCTGAATTAGGTAATATACCAAATTTCATCTTGATATCTTTATCATAAATAAAGTTATTAGCATTAAAAAATGGCCCGAAACTGCTTGGCACAGTCACAAATGTGAAAAACTGGACAACAGGCCCTTTCTTTGATCAACCATAACTTGAAAAGTAATTTGTATTTGGGCTACATAAAGCATGTTTGAGCCATTGAAAATTATAATATAGTGGCCCAAATAGTGGCCACCATATGTTTGAGATGAGTTTCAAGCTCTGTAACAGTTCTCTTGTATTTATTTACTTTATTTATATATTTGTTTGTTTAAAAACTATAAATAACAAACAAAATCCACAAAAACAAGCAGGAAGATTGAAATTGGTAGAATATTGAAAACCTAGCACATGTTTACATTACTGCTGGTAACTAATCCACTGCACCACTATGGGAAAAAGAAGAGATAAATGTTTTATTTAATGCCACACTTAGCATGTTTTATTCACTGTTATATGGTGTCAGATCATTCTTATAGTGAAAAAGTGTTGAGTGATCCTTTTGGTTTGTGAAGTCCAGATAATATATTTTCTGATGTAGTGTTAAGCACACTGTTTGCTTTATGAAGTCCAGATTGTATATAATGTTGAGCAAACTATTTTAAAAGTCCAGAATGTATATATTTTTACATCGACAGAATCCACCGTGGAAAGGTAACTGGACTGATCTACTCTGCGTCTGGGGACCACCTGTACAGCTGCTGTTCTCTGGGTTCAATTGCGGTGTATGATGCATCAACCGCAGACTACCGTGTGATTCGTGCCCTCGCCAACACTGCGGCCAGAGGAGAGCACCATGGACCCGACGCAATTGCCGTCAGTCCAGATGGCCAGAGGATTGCGTTTGTGGGACCCTCTGATTTCACTGTCACTGTGGTCGATGCTAAATGTCTAGATGAGGTAATATAGAGATGTGAATTATATTTATTGTTAATTGCATTATAATAAACACATATTTTGTGTAATTTTTACTATACAAAATTAATTAAGAGGATTAGATTTTGATATATAAAGATATATTTTTAAACATTTTGTCACAAGTTAAAGACTAACTATAGGTTAATTTTATGGTTTAAAGAGTGAAATAAGTTTCACATGCAGTTAAGTATCAGGCATGCCTGTCAGGACAGCTAGAGATCATCATAATAGTTCAGGGTTCTTGAGTAGAAGCTTTGACATCTGTCCCTCTCTGTTCTACATACATGTAGCAGTGGAACTGCTTTATCTGTCTAGCTGTTACCTAATAAAACAGAGTTTTGTTTGCTTATATTAACCAGGTTTTGCGAGTGGACATCAGCAACATGAACCCCACAGAGACATCACGGTCCGGTCTGGACACGGCAATCAAAGTGTGTTACACTCCCAAGATCTGTGGCCATCTACTCGTGACCACCTCCAATAACAAACTACTCAAGCTAGACTCAAGAACCGGAAAACTGCTTGCTGAGGTAATTAGTAATTTTTTTATCTTCATTTTCAGCAGATTTGTTCAATGCATATAGCCAACAAAAGAGCATTTATATCTTTGATGGCATAATTAAAAACACACACCAAAATACCCAACATAAAACAATTTCTTCTAAAATTTAGATTACTTAATGCTTGTATAGAACAGATCACATAATTTGACCAACAAAATCACATAAAATTTGAAGTTGTTGTTTAGTTCTACTTCTTTATTATTATTTATTATTATTATTTATTTATTTTTTGAAATAGCATTATGCTTCTCCTTATCATGTGAACAATTCTAGAATGATTCTGCCCCTGTTAGGTAGTTTTTACTAGCGTCTAGCTATAATGGTATTTTAAGTTATAGACTACTATTTTGTCTTTAGGTCAGTTACATTACCGCAGTGGTTGTTCCTCGCTGGTGGTGTCTGATAACTTAGGTCATAGACTAACTGCTGTTGTGTGTTTCAGGTCAGTGACATTCATCGCAGTGGCTGTTCCTCGCTGGCGGTGTCTGCTGACGGGAAGTATCTTGCCACGACCGGTGACAAGGTTGTCAAGATCTGGCAGTATGGCATGAACCTTGACATCAACTTCCAGGCATGTGTCTTGTTTGTGCATTATTACTAAAGTTGTGCAAGATACAAATATTCAATAAATTATCATAGTTTTTGACAGTTCATCCAATAATGTTTGGACCAAGACAAAATTACACAAGATTTCACTATTTTGAAAGACAATTAATAATGTGCCAACAGACAAGAGAAACACAAGCAAAGGATTTTACACACATGATGTGATGAAACAGAATGGTTTAGTTTCTGCTGCATTGGATAATATTTAACTTTTTTTGAAACTGTAATAAGTTTGATGATATACATTAATAGTGACTCAAAAGTAAATAAAAGTGCAGTTATGCTTATGTTTAAAGCTTGATTAATCAGATTTAAACTAGAGACTGTAACTTTAAATAAATTGCTTATTGGGTTTTTTTATGTGATCTGTTACATTATAAAACACTATACAGTTTTTGCTTTTCATGTATATTAACATATATTTCACACCTCTAATTTATGATTAAGTCATAATTGAATGGACATAAAAGTTATAAATTGGTAGTTACACCAAAACATTTCAAATCAAACTACGATCAGAGTCAGAAAGCTCCTTTTTCTACACATGTGATAATATTGTGTTTCCTCACTTACTCCAGGTGTTTATTGGTCATTCTGAGAAGATCAGCAAGATCCTGTTTACCCCAGATGGTGTGAGTCTGTTGACCGCAGGGGAGGCAATTTATGTCTGGGACTTCCTGGCAGCAAGACCTCCAACCCCAACAGAGTTAGTGTTTGTGTTTGTAGCACAGAGATAGTGTCACGCTTAGACACACCATGATTTACTTTGTTTTAAACCTTTGGAGCGTATTGTTTGTATGCAAATACACACCCTATTGGTATTTAATGGTATGAAGTAAGATGTAACCCAGTTATAATTGTCTAATGCATTATCGGTTTTGGGGTGGGTGTGAATAGTCATCTTCATATGTTAGACAATTGGACTGTGGTTCTACAGTAATTTATCAGATGCGAACATAATACACTTGTCTAAGAGACATTACAAACCCAATTATTTTGAAATTAAAACAAAACGAGGTAGCCTCTTTAGAAGATGAATGATTACAGTTGCTGGTGACAAGTACACCAATTATAGGAAGTTTGAAGTTTGATTGTTTTCTCTTTATAACTATTAGTGCTCCATAACTGACAGGTTGTAAATTCTAACAATAATGCTGATTGAGGTACAGTAGTAGCAAGATTTTAATATTATTTTGTTTCCTTTACAGGGGAAGACATCTTGATCAAACAGACAATGAAACTAGTAACATTGGTGAGTATTTTCTGTGTGTTTTCTGTTCTCCTTTCTAATTGAATGTTATTGGTGCAGAATGATGAACAGTGATATTGAAGTTGCATGGTGTTTGGGGGATTTTTTATCATCTTTCAGTGTGAAAGATTTATAATCCATTTTATGATTACCTTTTCCCCTTCTTTTCCATATTCACCAAATGTTAGGTATCATTGCTGTTATTTTTCTATTTAATTATTAGTAACCAATCATTGACTAATATGTTGCAAAAATCTATGTACAATTCGTGGGTCATATTATTCACCTATCCTAAATGGGGTTAGGCACTGTGTTACAGGATAGGAATCTGAATAAGTAAAAACAACAACATCATGTTATAACATTGTTTAACCTGCAGATTACAGCTCCCACCATGTGAACTTGAGTAACAGCTACACAGATGTACCGAGGAGGTCTCCCCCAAAGCCAACACGCCAGACTCCGGACGGCTTTCTGGATGATCTCAGCTCAATACACAAAGTCTCCTTTGGTTAGAACACTTTGTAATTACATTGTATTTTACTGTAATTAGTGGAGCGCATCAGATTATATGATTCATAATAAGTTTTATGTTTATTTTAGAAAATATGGATTTGTGGATAGTTGAATATACATATTCAAGCATGAGTTTGGATAACATCCCTTAATTTGCACTTTTTCAACCATAATTTTTTTTTTTTTAATTCCAATCGTATGACATTTTTTTACAAACATAATTATTTATTTGATACGACAATATTACTTTTAAATTGCTGGTAGGAGGTTTAAGGATGGTAAACTATTATTATCAGAAGTGTTTTCTAAATTCAATAGCATTTTACAGAATATTTCTTGAATTTATGTTGTTCACTGTCATTTTCATGCCATATACTTGTGTCCATTCAAAAGATGATCAGAACCTTTGTTTTAAGATGCTTTTTTTGGTTAGTTTATTAGATACGTTTATAACCTTTGTATGATTTTAGTTGAGGCGGATGTGGAGTCTGTGACCTCAGAGAAGGAAGAGGTTTTAGTGGGCCCAGAACTTGGAGAATACAGAGACTCAGATGATGAATCTCCACAGGTTTGATTTAAACTAAATTCTGGCTGTAGTGTTTGACTGATGCACTGTTGATTCAAGATCTACACTGATCATTGAAGCTTTGAACAGTTTCTTTTATCTTTATCAGGTTAATATAAGCATTAATATTAGTGTGTTGAGGACTTTGTTAACATTTATTTTACCACATTTGAATGTAACAAATCATAAATTTTATGTATAATAAACAATTAATGTCTAATAACAAATATAACTTTACTAAATTTAAGTCAGTTCCATTATCTAAACTGTAACATAATTCTAAGGTTTGGGATTGATGTATGTATAACATCAGCTACAATAACTGTAATTATAATAGTAATCAGATTCCCCAATTTTTTATTAAATATAATTGGCAAATTTAGTTTAATTCAAAAGTTTTCATTTTATATCTGATATTCTGTAGAAAATAATGTACACTTCCTTTTTTTTCCTTTTTTTTTTCTTTTTTATGTCTAACAGATAATTAAGAAATAATTTCTGTCACAGAGAAGTAGGTTTACACTGCTGTCTTGTATCTACAGGTAAGAACTATGGGCCAGGAGATTCTTGGTAAAAGTCCCAATGTGAAGGAGCACCGTCGCCCACAGGTTCCCATGATGACTCCGGTTAAACCCGGGCCGCTGTCGCCGTCCCACGTAGTGAAGAAACCTGCCACTGTCGAGGATCGGTCACCACCGACCGTTCACAAACACTTCAGACAGAGGAAGAAAATACACACCATCGCTCAGGTAATGGTGTTTGCATTCAGCTTTATGTCATCTCTGACTGTAGCGTTTCTCTATGAGAGTGAATAACAGAAACATGAATGTCCAGGACAGAAATAATTTTGTAATATATTTAGCTATTTGAATGTTCATTGCAGATGGTTAATCTATAGTTTTTCTCACCATGAGACATTAGATTACTTGTGTTCCACAAAACATCTTGGATAATACAAAATATTTCACTTACGACATGGACTGTAAGAAAAACATAGCCCATATCATGACTGCAGAATTAACCGTTTGTGGTTATCTCTACTGTCCATAATTATTAAGTATTATACTGAAAATTCCTGTGCTAAATCCATCGGTCTAGGTTTTCATTCTAATCTATCAAGTCTCATTTATCAACTCACCTGCTTACCTGTTTATCCATCACTACCACTTCATTCTACTTTTTCACAATAGTTCTAAATAGTAAATACTTCAACAATTCACAGGCATTGTTGTATATTGTGAAGTGTAATGTGTTTGTTATTTACAGCGGAGATATATCGCCCCACCGAACCAGGCAGGTTTGAAACTCAAGTCAGTGATTGGCTATAACGGGAATGGACGAAACAACATGGTGTGGCAACCTGACTATGGTATGTATTTAGCAGTTTGATATTCTAACAATGTACATTGTGCAATTTGTGGCGAGATGTGGTCCAGTGGTCAATCTGGAAAGGATCCATGTTACTGAGGCCACTGGATCTTATTGTCACAACAGTATGTCTGATGCTGATATGATTTAATAAAAATGTGTTGAGTACTTCTTTAAATAGAATAAATGTATCATTGAGATGTTCTAATTTGCTGTTGTCTTTCACAAAATTGTCATTTCTACACCCTTTTCTGACACAATCTGTTTTTGTGCTGGGATTTTATTAAGCATTAATTAATTAATTTGCATTTAGAGAATTGCTTTGAAGAATCTATAACATATTAACAGTTCATGCAAATAGAGTTATTGACAGAATATTTAATCTAAAATGTATGTGAGACTGTATACAAAATACAGATGATTTCTGTACAAAACATTTTTATGTATTAAATGTAAAAGCATTTCCCTGTGTATTTGCAGGTCTGTTTGTTTATACCAGTGGGTGTATTGTCATCATTGAAGATCTGAACAATGGTGAACAAAAACATCTTCAAGGTTGGTATTACTGTTTTATTCCAACTCAATTCATTGCAATAAACTATATCTTCAAAATCCTTTTCTTCAACCATTATAAAATAATTTTGTTAGTAAAGATCATAAATATATGATGATTTCATTACCGTAATGAAAATACTGAACACCTCTGTCAACCATATCCATTGTGCTAAACTATGTATTAGAAATCACTGGGCCGTATTCATACAAGAATAAGTTAGGTTTAGAGCATAAACGTTGATCTATGTCTGCTACTTGGCAAGGAGAGGCATCTCTGATATCATGGGTCAGTGATAAGATGTAGGCTTACATGTACATGCAAACATGTCATAAAATAACTTTTTCTAATATAAATAATTGCTACAATCCATTAATTAAAATGTGTTGAATGAGTCATTAGCTGTATTAGCAAATATACAGAAATGGATATGTTTTGTTTTTAAAATTCAGAATTGTATAACAATTTACGAAATTTGTGTAGCAAAATGTGATATGATACCAAATGAATTGGTCCCCACAAAGACCTTAAAATAAATTATCAGTCAAGCAGGTTCATGTGATCTGGTAAAAGCTAATAAATAGGGGAGAACTGATTATTTGGCTTTACTTTCTCTAAATGAATTTCATACACTTTAGCTTCATGATGTGGGTCTAAATAAAATTTTACTTAAATTGACTTCCTAGGTTTTAGCAGATCACTTGAGTAGTGACAGTGAGATATTGTTTGTTTAACCTGTAGGTCACGCGGAGGAGGTTTCGTGTCTGGCGTTACAGAACGACTGTCAGGTGCTGGCGTCGGCTAGTGGCTCGTTTGGCCTCACTGACAGCCAGATCTGTGTGTGGGACATGAAGCAGCTTGTGTGTAGGAAGGTCATCAGCCACCATGAACATGACATTGTGTGTTTGGCATACTCCCGCGATGACCGCTTTCTCATCTCAGTGGGTGAGTGCAGATATCATGATGACAACATTGTGTTTGACTTAATAGCAGATTTTTATAGGATAAAATTAGTAGCTTGATATGCTTATAATATTAAAACATTATAACATGATGTAAACACAAATTTAATCTCCCCTCCAAGTCTTTTTAGGTTGATAGGTTGCAAAATATAAATAACCAGTTTATAAATTATCCTATTTACTACTAGAATCAGAGTCAACAATTCCAGTCATATTATCCACAAATAAAGTGAATCAGGCCATACATTTTAACATTTCTTGCTTCTCTTTCAGGTGATTACCAGGAATGCTCCCTGGTTGTATGGAGCACAACGAACTATGACACTCTTTCCATCACGAAAACCGCCCAGCCGATACATGACCTGAAGTGGGATCCGTTCACCATGAACGAGTTTGCTTCTGTCGGAGCTAATGGCAGTCTGCTGTTCTGGTTGTTAGACGAGACAACGTCTGACGTCTGTCTCAATGTGCATGAGGCGGATGTCCCAGATGAACTGTTGCAGACACATCACATGGTGAGCTGCATTTATTAACAATTTGTAAAGTTTAACCTCCTTGTTGTAAACATGTTGTTGATGTTTGTAGAATTACATATAGTCTACAGCATAAGCTAAAGTTTGAATATATAGCTAGGTCAAAGAATATTATTAATAATAATAAAATAAAAATAGAGATGAGTATATTAAGTCCTAAAAGTTTAATTATTATAATAATCCAGTGTCTTAAAAACTATTTAATCCTGCCACTGAACTTTCTAATTTTGCCATCACTGTTAATAAAAAATATGTGTGTCACTAATTTTTTTAATATTTTAAAATGATGTCATTAAGTACAATAATGAAACTAATTAAAAATAAAGTCACTGAATTTAATAATGAAACAATTAATTTTTTTAATATAATCATAAAAGTAATGAATTAATGGGTGTCTGTTTAAAGAAACCACAACACAAAATAATACTATTCTTGTAAATTCTCCACTAACGATGCCCTTGTTTCAGGGTGCTGGTCAGGTGGACTTCACAGCGCTAGTGTTTGCGGGGGACAGCACAATGTATGCAGCGACCGACCACGGCCGAGTGTCAGCGTGGGACACCCGCTGTAACACCTGCTTCATGCACTGGGAGGCAGACTCCACAGAGATAGGTCAGACAGCACTTCATTAAAACAGAGATAGATCAGACAGCACTTCATTAAAACAAAGATAGGTCAGACAGCACTTCGTTAAAACAGATAGGTCAGACAGCACTTCATTAAAACAGAGATCAAATAGCACTTCATTAACACATAGAGATAGGTCAGACAGCACTTAATTAACAGAGATAGGTCAGACAGCACTTTCATTAAAACAGAGATAGATCAAATAGCACTTCATTAACACATAAAGATAGGTTAGACAGCACTTCATTAACAGAGATAGGTCAGACAGCACTTCGTTAAAACAGATAAATCAAATAGCACTTCATTAACACATAGAGATAGGTCAGACAGCACATCATTAACACATAGAGATAGGTCAGACAGCACTTCATTAACACATAGATAATTCAGACAGCACTTCATTAACACAGAAATAGGTCAGACAGCACTTCATTAACACAAGCAGAGATAGATCAGACAGTACTTCATTAACACAGAGATAGGTCAGACAGCACTTCATTAACACAGAGATAGATCAGACAGTACTTCATTAACACACAGAGATA
>JAUTBW010041105.1:0-11177 GCA_032361425.1 Peltospira smaragdina
GTTGGCTAAAAAATAAGGTTGGTAGGTGCTGGGATAGTATGCCGGTACTGGCTCCCACCAAGAGTGAGTTTTTAACGACTCAATGGGTAAGTGTAAGGGCACTACACCCTGCTCCTTCTGACTAACCAGTAACACGGTTACTACTAACTACTAACCTCCTGTCCTGGATAGACAGCTCAGGCTCCAGAGCTGTGTGGCCAGGAAAGCTTGCTCTGAATGTGCACATAGAACAAGTTTAAGAAAGAAAAAGAACAATAACCCTTGACATTAGCCTGTGTAATGAGCTACATATCCTCATTTTAAAACAAAATGTTGCAGAAAATATTAAATTTTATCTGGGTCTTCATATATAAAATATCTTACTCCAGCCAGTGCTCCATGACTGGTGTATCAAAAGCCGTGGTATGTGGTATTCTGTCTATGGGATGGTGCATAAAGACCCCTTGCTGCTGATTGAAAAGAATAGCCTATGTGGCAGCAACAGGTTTCCTCTCTACATGGTCCTTAACCATATGTTTGACGCCATATAACCATACATCAATGTGTTGAGTGTGTTATTAAATAAAAATGTCTTCCTTCATATGTAAAATATTTTATTTATCTAGGTCTTCATAGATAAAATATTTTATTTTATCTCAGTCTTCAAATCTGGGTCTTGATATTTAATTTAACTAGGTCTTGATAGATAAAATGTTTTATTTTATCTGGGTCTTCATTGATAAAATATTAAATTTTATCTGGGTCTACATAGACTGGAGAAATAGACATAGTTCAGCAATGAAGCTTCTGCTAATAGTCCGACAGATGGTTGTTGAATTGATATTTCCATGTGGACCTATTAGGCTAGTCACTATTTCTATTACTGCACAACTGGCTCTGTAGTTACAAAACTTAAAGTCCACACTTTAACATAATGCTATTTGAATGACGTTAAAGTTTTGACATTGTTAAGGTCAAGACTTTAGGGTTTATATGGGCGAATTAAAGAATGTGGCATGTACTGTCCTATCTGCTACTAATCAGAAAGAATATCCCATGTGGCAAGTTTTGTATCTCATTTGAATGGTCTTTGACCATTTTGTCCAAGCCATAATATAGGCATAATTAAAATGTGTTAAATATGTTATTAGATCAAACAGATTGTTCTTTAATAGGTAATATGCAGTAATTTTTAAATGATATTATTTTTAAAATATATTTTTAAAACCACAAACAAAATAACAACAACAACAAAAAACTAAAAAAAAAACACAAAAAAAAAAAAAAAAACACAAAAAAAACAAAACAAAAAAAACAACACACACACCCAACAACAACACTTTAACGTCCCCCCCTCCACACACACACACACATACACACACACACTTCAAAACACTGTTGTCTCAATTTTTAGTGAATATTATTTAATTAACATTGATAATGATAAATAGTCTGTAAAAAGCAGTAGTCTTGATTGTGTTATACCAACCAAATTTGTAAATTTGTGTATGTCATGTATTTCTAACATACCTCATATAATTAATTTGCTGCACTTCACACTACTCAGTCTTGTTTATCTCTTCTCCAATCAGATGACATTTCATTAAACATTCTTAAATAATTAACCAACCAGATGACATTTCTCAGAAGTATTTGAAATAATTAATCAACCAGATGACATTTCTCAGAAGTATTTGAAATAATCAATCAATCAAATGACATTTTTTAACAATATTTTAAATAATTAACACTTTTAAATAGTTAGACTTCTTTGTCTTGGCTATAATAATTTCAATTAATCACCCTTTACTTGCTTTTTTATAATAAATTATCTATATATTTACTTAAACCAGAACCTTTTAATTACAAGTACATAGCAATACATGACAATTTCGAATTTCTTTATTCATAACATCATTAACATTAGAAGAAAAATATTATAAGAAATGCTGCAGAAATGTATTTACTTTTATTATTTTATTATTGATCGAGAACCAATACTTTCAACATGATATGACCATAGATCCCATCTAATTGTATATAAATCAAATAACTAAATGAATGAGTAAATGAATAAATAAATAAACAAACAAACAAACAAATGAATAAATAAATAAAATAATGTAAAATAGTTATACTTTATGGAAGGGACATAACTCTTTCAACTCAGTGTATACTTTGTTGACAACTGTCACAGGATTATCTTCCCTGAATAATTTTCTTTCTGACTACCAATATCTGGTATGTAGTTACTTGAATGTAAAGTTTTTAATTTGATGTGACTAAGTTCATCCCTATTTCACTGATTAATAGTGTTTTAAACCTCCATTTAAAAAAACTAAATTCATAAACAAAATTCAAAATATTGCAAGTTAAAAACTCCATAGTAATGGTGTGTTTAAATATCCTATTAAAAATAATTATGATTTTGTTGGGTTTTTTGTTTGATTGTTTTCATTCGAAATGTAACTTCTAATGTTTTAAATTATTAATTTTAAAATTGTACATCAGACATATAATTATGTATTTGTATTTTTAAAAATTAAAATTATTAATTAGAAAGTTTAACTTTTATAATGAAGTTCTGAAAATATCTTAACTTAATTTTTTTTTTTTTTTTTTTTTTTTTTTTTTTTTGACATTAAAATATATGAGGAATCTAATAAAAACAGCTAGCCTTATCACAAACCTAACTCGAACAATTTTACATGTTAATTAGTCCACCCCACCCCACCCAAATTGTTTTGGTGATCTGCCACTGGGGGCTATATATCCTATCTGTTTTATTTAATGACTTTCCAGTGGAAGATTTTTATTAACTGTAGTATTCTTCTATGTGTGGAGTTTCTATTAAATGTCTAATTTATTTCAGTGGTTTTATTTTACATTTTCTCATTGAATCTTCCATTAAGTATAGTGTCCTTTTAATTATTTTATTTGACAATTTTCCAGTAGTTTCCATTAATTTAAATATTATATCCTTCTATTTGTGTTATTTGATAATTTTCCAGGAAAATATCCATTAAATGTAGTATCCCTCTAGTTGTGTTAGGTAATAATTTTCCAATGAAGTTTCCATTATTTATTTTCTCCTAAATATTAAATTCATTAGTTTTATTTGGTAATTTCCTGGCAAATTTTCAATAACTGTAGATATCTCTAGTTGTTTTATTTGATACTTCTTCAGTGAAGTTTCCATTAAATGTAGTTTCCTTCTAGTAGTTTTATAGGATACCTTTTTCTTTGAAGTTTTCACTGATTAAATATGTAATTGTTTAATTAAATATACAGTAAAGAAATGGCAGGCCAACAGTGAAAATATTTTGTCTTTAAGTCATTAGGTTTGAAATTGGTATTGCAGTCATAGCAATAGTGCAAGATAGCTCAGTGGTATAAGTTTCTTATTTATCATTAATACAGTGAATCTTCGCCAATGAACTTGATAGCATCTAGGTTCAATTCTTATGACTTACTGGGTTTTTAACAAATTTATATGGCATATAATATTTCACTGCACATATAATTTATCATTGAATATAATTTAGAAGGAAGAAAAAAACCTATTTATTTTAATGATGCACTAAACACAGTTTAATTAGTCAGCAGCAATGGTTGTTTTACATGCACTGATTAATTAAAAGACATCTAAAAGACAGGATAATATATACTATAACCTTTGATACACCATCTGCGGAGTACTGGGTGGAATGTTAAATAGTCCGAGGGGTCTACCATGAGTCGATGCTTGACCACTAAGCCAAGTTTTACTCCCTAGTTAGATCCACGTAAGAGAGTCAATAGATATTTTTCTCCTAAAATCAATACTATACTGGTATAACATTTAATTGAAATAATATTACGTAAAGAAATGAATAACAAATATTATGTAAAGAAATGAATAACAAATATTTTTAAGCATAAAACACAGCTACATAACTGTCTAATGCCATATAACTGTAGATAAAATGAGTTGAGTGCATTGTTGTATATTTTTTAATGTATCTCTCTTGTTTAAGTTACACTTAACCATGTATATCTCATACTGTATAGCCATAAATATAAATGTGTTGAGTATATTATTAAATAATGCATTCCTTCATTCCTTAAGCTCATCTTTTCACTCTCATCTTCTAATAGTGTCTTCTAATTGAAAATACTCCGTATGTAGCTTCCATTAAATAAGGGATATGTCTTGTTTTTAATTAAATGTAGAATGAAGAAACTAGTGGGATGACCATAAAGTATTGATTTCCTCTACCCTTCAGTGATTACTTTTGGGAACTGATATTAAGACCACAGCATGGGAACTGAGTGGGCTAGTTGTACAATTGTCCTATTTGAAACCAGCCTGCAAGATAGATGGTTTAGTCTATAAAGTATCTTTGGTTCATACATAATACACATGTATACATAATACCATATACAGAGATCACACCACCCACCCATGTGTACATATACACATACACACACACACATAGACACAAACACACACATACACACAAACACACACACACAAACACACACACACACACACACACACACACACACACACACACACACACACACACAAACACACACACGCACACTTTTTCCTTCTTCTTATCCGCGCCTGGGCAATAACTTATAATGTGATTACTGTTGTCTTTCACGTTTGTTTAAATTTTATATATCAATCGTGATCAAAACAAACCCAGAAAACAACAAAAGCGTTTCGATTACTTCCCTTTAATCAGTTTCTAACCAAAACCATGAGAAACTAAGAAAAATCGTTGCCAGAATGTGATGCTGCTCGAAAAGACGGGAATTAAATAAAAGAAGATCAAAGATGGAAATGTCGAACAAAGCTTTTCCGTACAGGAATAATCAACCTGTTATGATGCCTGAAAGAGGTATTGCGTAAATGTGGTGTGCATTTTTATGTAGTTAAATGTCATTGGTTAAGTGATATCAACAACAGACACTTGTGGATAGCTTTCGGTTTCCACACACCGTGTCTTGATCAGGAGTTAGAAAATCCGGATATCGATATTCGGATATCATCGATAATCATAATCATCATAATGCACTGCTCTGAGTTTGACATTTCGTTTTATCGACCAATACCAAAATTATTTAAGAATCACATTAAAATTGTGCATATTTGAGTTATAGGTTTAGGGGGTCTAATTAATTAAAGCTTTGATTAATTTAAATATCTGTGACTGTGAGATCTACTGATCTAATATAAAATATCCAATCCAGGATAAATTGATTTTCGGCCCCAGGGTTCTGGTATGTCCGTTTAAGGAGGGCGCAGCAACCCCCTTCCGCACTTTTGTGCCCTCTTTTTGCATTGTGCACCCCTTTATTTTTTGCGCCACCTTTTAATTTTTTTAACCCCTTTTATTTTTCTGTATAAAATTTAATTCAGACACTGACAATTTCCGATTGTTGTTTTTACACAGTCTACTCACGATACCCACGTAGGACTATATTGACTCGTATCATGTCACCGTTTCGTTAACCCAAATGGGAATGGAAGTCGCCATAATAATTTGCACCTCATTCAGTTTCAACATCAAAATCACACAAATCCTTGTCAAAACAACGCCTTTTTATTGACACAGTAAAGTAGTAATCTCTTTCAAGCCTGTTACCTTATCTCAGTCTAAGACAACAGTCTGCATTTGAGCATAGAGTCGTTTGTACAGTATATGGGTCATTCCATGTCAAATCACCCAGAATTTGAGGCTGCCCATGTTGGGTTTTTTGTCGTTGAAATAACTGCAAATTGGAAAATGTTCTGGTTTCGGAAGGGTGTTCATAACTAAACAATTTACAGATGTATAACTTTAAAGTTACAGAGTTATTGAGGTGGACTTCATAGGCAAAAAAGGTTTTATGTGTGTGTAATGAATGTATGATATGAATTTAAAGACTTGAAAATGGGTGCTCGTTAAAAAAAAGGAATATTTTTGACATTTTTCATTTGTATCCTGCCAGGCAGTATGATTACTAGGAAGCACCAGATTGCAATAAATACAGCATTTAGATCTTATATAAAATTGCATGTCTCTAAGTCCATTTTGTCAGTTGTCATGAGATAACTGGTTTTCAAAAATAGGAAAATTATGGCGGCAATTTTTATGCTAAAATTTAACTGCTACCATAGTTAAGAAAATGTCCATTACTTCAACATTCAATATTGAACTCAAACTTGAGATTTGTTCATGTCAGTAACTGGAACAAGTTTGGTACAAAAAAAAGGTGAATCTGAGACCAAAGTGCGTGAGCTATTTGGTGATTTGAAATGGAATTACCCAAATACTAACGGTAACAGTAAAACTTTCGTAACTGTTTATTGAATATCAATATATTAATTATTATTTCATCAAAACTACATCAATTAAAATATAAGTGTTTAATTGTTATATTAAGGTTCACTGATTAAAAAAAAACAACATGATACAGCAAACAAAAACAACCTGAACCACTCTCAATGAATACATTGTGCAATTAACATTCTTACTGTTGGCTATTTCACTTTGATCTGCCAAAGCGACCTAAATCCTAACCTACCAATGTCAATTTCAGCTGTGTAACACATCGCACATGCCTTTGATGCTAGCAGTGCTTTTGATGCTAGCTGACCATACAGTTTGAGTTTGGAGTCAGTCTTCAATGCATGCACAATGTTCAATCATAATTTTTGCTTATTGAAAATAATGGTTATTTCTTAAATAATATCACATAGCAATTTAAATTAAAATGTTATTTTTATTTATAAAAAAAATATTTTAATATAATAATAATATCATGCAGTCACTTTTATTTTTTAATCCTACATTTTAAAGCTACTAATTCAAGAATTTTAAAATTAATTAAAACGTTTAACAAAGACAATCCAGTCATAATATGTCTAACTGACATGCTCCACACCAGTCTCATTATGATACTATCACTATCTAGGTCACATAAAAACCTCTATATTAGTACATGTTCTTTCGCCGGGAGACCCGCCTCGCTTAAACAATATGGTGAAATTTGTATTTAGTGTTTGACGATATCCTTTGATAGTGAAGACTAGCGAGTGTAATTCAGGTACTGTAGTGCTAGTATGTTAACTTGTATTAGTAACCAGTGTTAAAACATGGTAAATTGGCAATGTAACTTTTAAACAGACATCTAAATAAAAGCAAGGCGACTCAGATTGTAACACTGTGTCAGTTTGTCTGTGCAACACTGCCTTTGATGCCTCCAAAGTCTTCAGTGAAAATAGCTCTAACAAAAGCATTTCTGACTGGCCATAGGATATATTAAAAAATAATGTTGTAACTGGCTGTTACAGGATTAACAGCACAATGGGTGTAAGCATTCTAAATAACTTACTTATATTGTTTTTGTTTCATTATAAGTAGTGATTACAATATTAAATGAGATTTACAAAAACTACAATGTGCAGCAACACCAATGTGGGTTATTGTTGTTATGTTTATTAGTATGTTTATTAACTAGTATGTTTATTATGTTTATAATTGTAAATAATGAGAAAGTCCTGTTTATGTAGTACTAATGAAATATCAAATGAATATACTTCTCTTTTGATCACCATTTAATTTGGTAGTTTCATTGTTCACTTGGCAGTTTTGACTGAGAATAAGCCAACCCTCCACTAAGCTACACAGGCTACTCTTTCCGATTAACAGCAAGGGATCTTTTATATGCACTATCCCACAGACAGGGTAGCACATACCATGGCCTTTGATATACCAACGGCCAACGATCCGACGACCCACCGCACCATGAGCAAACATGCTTACCACTGAGCTATGTCCTGCTCCAAAATACATAATCAAATTAGTATTAGTAGTTATAATATAACATTATATTCATCTTATAA
Organism: Peltospira smaragdina; assembly: GCA_032361425.1. Taxonomy (NCBI): domain Eukaryota; kingdom Metazoa; phylum Mollusca; class Gastropoda; order Neomphalida; family Peltospiridae; genus Peltospira; species Peltospira smaragdina. Next base: position 7,859 of record JAUTBW010041105.1, read on the forward strand.
TTCTTCATCTTCATAGTTATTTTAATAGGCATCAAATTCTAAACATAAATCATCATCATCATCATAATCTTCATGGATTTTTTTTATAAACATCGAATTCTAAAAACAAATACTCATCATCATCGTCACAATCATCATCATCATCTTTATGGTTATTTTAATAAGCATCAAATTCTAAATATAAATCTTCATCATCATATTTATGGTTATTTTAATAAACATCAAATTCTAAATATAAATCATCATCATCATATTTATGGTTATTTTAATAAGCATCAAATTCTAAATATAAATCTTCATCATCATATTTATGGTTATTTTAATAAGCATTAAATTCTAAATATAAATACTTATCAAGGTTTTTTATCACATCGGTAAGCATGGTAATTCAAATATGGTGACACTTACACATTTATTTATATACAACATAAATATAGATACATTTACAAAGCATCTGTTACTAGCAGAGTAGGCCTTTAATTTTCTTCTGCTTTTTTATCCTCAAATTTTAATGTACATAGAACATTGCAGTGATCATTATAAAATTTAATACTAATTCTGAATCATTTAATACTAACTGCTAATCAAGTTGAACTAGCCCTACAATTTTATTATAGTTATGTAACATAGTTATTTTCATTACTGGTTTCGGTTGTATACAAGTTGTTTATTAGAATATTTGTTTTACGTATATGTATATTGTATGCTAAAGGGCCAATAGGCATAATGCAAAATAAAACACATTTTATATTTTAAAAAACTGAAATGTTACTCAATGTACATTGTGACAGTATGGTACTGCATCTTATAAAATATGATTGACCTTAATAATTACAGAATCTTTAATAACTGGATTATTAGTAAATAAAATTGTGATATCAGTGTATCAGTAGAGCTAGTCTCTTGAATATTATTATTATTTAAGCATTTAGGACTCTACAATCTGCATTAATTTGCAATGCTAGCTTAAGTTTAAAATGCAGTATTTCAAAGTAGTTCACGTATTTTTCATCTTTGGAAATATTCTGAAAACACTTATTGTAAAGAAAAATATATCTTAATAAAACATTTAAGACTGCTCAGAAATAATATTTCCCTATTAATAGTTAAAAATATTTGTTAATAATTTATTTATTTTAAAATTCAAATATAAAGAATGAGACTTTTACCATGATGAACATATTTATTACAATTTATTAATATCAATAATTATTAAATTACTAATAATACATCAATATTTATTTTATTAATAGTTAAACTATTTGTTAATAATTTTATTTATTTATTAAATTAATATATAAAGAATGAGACTGTTTCCATAATGAACACATTTATTACAATTTATTATTATCAATAATTATTAAATTACTAATAATACATCACTATTTGAAATTATTTCAACTACAAGAATGTTTACTATTAGATATTACTTATTTTTTTCTGTTTAATATGGAAAAAAGAGTAAACCATCAGATTTAACGCAAGCATATACATACAGATAAAATGAACACACACACACGTATATATAAAATTAAAAATTAAACCATTATTATACTTAAAATCTCTGTATAGTACAAATTATTCTCCTTCAAGTATTTTTTAGACTTTGAAACTTTCACTATCAAACCCAATCACTGTAATTTATTATTTCATTATTTAGGTAAAAATTAAATTTTAATAATTACAGCGCCAACAATTTTTTTTTTTTTTTTTTATGTCTTATAAAATCTTTGTAAAGTTTTGAGCAAAAAAAGGACTGACTAGCAAGTAAATAAAGCTATAATCCCAAATTCAAAGAAAGAAAAATGCAATAAATATTTACACAGAAATATAATTCGGGCATTCATTATTAAAACAAAAACATGCTATGCATCTATAGCATGTCCCAAGAGTTTCAAGACAACTGTGCCAATAATATCAGTCATACTTGACACAGAAGTAAATAAATACTTTTTTTTTTTTAATTCAAAGATGTACTCAACACACATTTTTTAATGGTTATACTGGCATCAGAAACATTGTTATTAGAATTAAACTTTTATATTAAAAGTGATTTGCAAATATCAAATAAATTAAATGTGATTTGCTAACAATAATAATTATGTATATTATTTTTGTATTTCATTTAAGAAAATATATTGACTAAGAAAGGAAGTAGTAATATATATTTTAATTACTAAGTTACCTCCGGAAGCAATATTCTAGTTATTGATTGGTTACATTTTTCAGAACTGGTAATAATTAAGTAATATGTGTGTACTATAAAATTTAGCTCTCAATGTGAACATAAAACATATTCACCCAAAGTAATGTACTTTTATTTTAGTTGAATTTTTGCAGTAAATATTAGATGCATATCAATGATGGATCCAGAAAAATCCACTGGGATGGGGCCAAATCAAAAACAAATAATACTATAAATGAAAAATATATTTAAATCTTTAAATTTATGGGGATGGGGACTCACCCTAAATCTGCCTCAGCAAATGGGAATGGGGGCTACCCCTAAATCTGACATTGCAAATGATCCCCCACCCCTAATTCTGCCACTTAAAATGGGAAGGAGGGCCAACCCCAAAATCTATAACTGCAAATGGGGACAGGAGCTCACTCCTAAATCTGCCACAACAAATGGAAAGGGGGGGGGGGTCACCCTTAAATCTGCCATAGCAAATATCAGAACTTTTAATTTTAATAACATCACAAATCCAGTGGTGTTTCAACACAATTTTATTGTATTACTATTGTTTACAGAAATGTTTTACATTTCACAGGTTTTGCTACATTGATGTCAACTATAAAGCTCTGGGACCTTATTCACAAAGGCGTGTAAAGTTATGCTTTACACGTAATGTAATGTTATGTCTTATCATTGGCTGAAAGTACCATCTCTGAACGTCATGGACCAATGGTTAGATGTAGACTTAGTACAATGTTTCGAACAAAAATTTACACCCTCTTGTGAGTTAGGCCCCTGTTTCACATTTCATAGGCTTTGCTTCGTTTACATAATAAATTAATGAATATTTACATTACAGAAGCAATTTTGTATGTAGGATATACATACCAGGTAAATACAGGAATTAAAAACATGTCATCAATTTGAGTAATTAAAAAATAAATTTGACAGAAAAACATTAAAGACCAAAAGAATAAAATTATCAGATATTTTCAATCATTGCCACATCAATTAAATAAATACCTTTTTGGCACCTGATAATGGGGTGATTATAGAAATACTGCTATTATTTTTTTTTAAATTAATTAAAGCATCAAAATGTAAGTACTTCATGATTTTATTTGATATATGTTTTATTTG
>JAUTBW010041216.1:0-11176 GCA_032361425.1 Peltospira smaragdina
ACACACACACAACACATACACACACACACATACATACACACACATACACACACACACACATACACACACACATACACACACACATACACACACACACACACAACACACACACACACACACATACACATTATCTATATATATAATTGTATTGATCCTTACCCGCGTTATGTTCCTAATTTCTACAAATCCATCATGTTCGTGGTTTTAATCCATCAGGTTCTTGTATTTAATTTACAGGCCTACTGTATGTAAAGTAATAATTTAAACATATTACGTTGAGTTAATCAATCTGTCTTTATGTAAGAAAAGGTGATTTGTCTCCCTTGATTTAATGTTTGATAATGGAAGGAAACATTGTTGTTTCGTTTCGTTTTCATTACGATGTGTTTGTTTGTTTGTTTGTTTCTGTTTGTTTGTTTGTTTGTTTGTTTTTGTAAGTTAGTTGTGTTTTTTTTTTTTAATTATTATTTGTTTGTTTGTTTTTATTTGGGTTTTTTGCTGGAGTTGTTTTTGGTAGTTGCATTTTTGTGATGTATTTGTTTTGTTTTTATTTGTTTCGTTTTAATTATGGCCCAGACTGCATTCAGGAAAAAAATGTCATCCCCACAAACACCCAAACCCCAATTATCTGCGTTCTACACTCCTGGTTCTCCAAATGACCATACAGGCTGTCCATCTTTAAGTCTTAGTGTCACCTCTCGCCAGTCGATTTGTCTTGGGATGGTTTGTCCGAGTCCGCTTCGTGACACTCGATAGAGCCTGCTATTAAAAGAGTCTTATTTCACGAGTATCCTCACCATTTTTCATCCTGACAGCGAGGATACACAAGCATGTGTAAGTCGTTTCATCCTATCGCTCTGCAGGGAGGAGGGATTTGTCAGCCTCGGTCAGTTCTGAACTTAGAACCCTTCTTCTCCAGCTGCGTTTAGTATGGAGACATGATAACACGCGTTTGATCGTAATGTTATATTTATTTATTTATTTATTTATTTATTTATTTATTTATTTATTTATTTATTTATTTATTTATCTGTTTATCTGTTTATCTATTTAATTATTAATAGATTAAAACACATTCCATTCCTGTGACTTCTACATCAGAAGACAAATACCTTGGATTTGATTTGTGGTGTAATTATTGTAAATTTAAAAACCCTGAATGACATTTAGAAACATACTTTGTCATGATATTGTAAATTGATAATAACTCACTTGAAAAGTCTGTGTATCTTTATTCTACCATTATGCTGGTTTTAAATTAAAACCACTTTGAATATTTTGGGATACAGGAAGCACAAAATGTGGCATTGCTGTTGAAAAACTACAGTTTCATAGCTGGAAAATGCATTGCAATATTTGATACTTAATGTATCAAGTTATGCTGCAGAATAAGATTGAAATTACTTTTTAAGATGTGACATATAATCTTTATTTCTGCATTATCATTTACAGCATGTATTACATTATACATAAATAATGGATAATAGACTGATGCCATTGCAGTAATGTTAGAATCTTGATTGAAGGAATGGCGAGAAAGTAGAAACTGTTTTCCCTAATGCATGATGACTTATTCTTGCAATTTAAAATGATACTACAGATGTAAAGAGAACTAATAAAAAACATTTGGATTTTTTAATATAGTGCTAGCATCGTGTTTGATTAAATAAAAGCATGGGTTTATTAATAAGTTTCTGTCATTTGTTCCTTAACTGAAATTTAAAACATGGCTTAAAGTTACTATGTTGAGAATATTTTTATTATTTAAACATTTGGAAAAGACGATCCAGTCATGTTATGTCTAACTGGCATGCTCCACACTGGTATCGTTATGCTACTGTAGCTATCTAGGTCACATTCAAACGCTCTGTGTTAGTACATGTTCTTTCACAGGGAGACCTGCCTCACTTAACAAAATGGCAAAAATTATATTTAGTGTTTGATAGTGAAGGCTAACAAGTGTAATTAATCTACTCGTACCATTGTTCTTGTATGTCGTATTAGTAACCAGTGTTAAAATATGGTCGAATCGACAATGTAATTTTAATAAAAGCAAATGAATTCACATTATATTAATAATGGTATTAGGGATTATTTCACATATTGTGCTCACATGGGAACTTCCGACAGATATGTGGGGACATAGCTAAGCTGAGAGGTATAGCATTTGCTCAAGGTGTGCTGGATTGTTGGACCACTGAGTAATGTGCCAGCCAGTGATCCACAACTGGTGAAATAAAGTACATGGTATGTACTGTTTTGCCTGCTAATAAAAAAGAGTAACCATTGTGGCATAATGGTTCTTAATCTTTTGTATGACATATATAACTAAGTAAAATGTATTGAGTGTGTCATTAAATAAAATTATCATTGCTAACAGAATAAACAATACCTTTATTATGCAATACATATATAACAAACTGAATATCTTGTTGATGTAGGTATGTTGACCGTTTTTGGACTATTGGACTATTTCTTACTTGCCATGTGCTGTAGCATTACCAGGTAGTTAGCACTGTATAAAACTGAAATAAATATTTAAAGTTAATATGTCAAGAATATTTTTATTATTGAAACCTTTGGAAAAGACAATTCAGTCATGTTGTGTCTAACTGGCACACTCCACACCAGTCTCGTTATGCTACTATAGCTATCTAGGTCACATTCAAACACTGTGTTAGTACATGTTCTTTCATGGGGAGACCCACCTTGCTTAAACAAAATGGCGAAATTTGTATTTAGCGTTTGACAATATCCCTTGATAGCGAAGGCTAACGAGTATAATTCATCTACCATTGTTCTTGTATACTGTATTAGTAACCAATGTTAAAACATAGTAAACTGGACAGTGTCATTTTAAAAAGAAGACCATTCACTGATACCAACGTGAAACAAGTTTTTTATTTTGTAGAGCTCTGCAGCTGACAAATCCATATTGAAGGATATTTACAGTGCTTTTTCACATGGGCTGACTGATAACACAGACTCAAGACAGTTACCACAAATACGAGGAGTTCTAACACATCCTACAAGCAGTAGACCGAGTTCTCTGCTCACTTCCCACTCACAGAAGGGTGTCAAGTTTAAGTGCAGTCATTGCGACTTCCAGAGTGCGTACCGATTTGCCTTGGAGAGACACCAGAGGAAACACACAGGAGATTTCTACTTCTGTCATCTGTGCAGCTGTCGGTTTTACGACAAGTACCAACTGTCATATCACTTGAAAGGTCACTCCAAAGAACTCAAATGTCGATACTGTGCGGCAGCATTTTCATCAAGAACATCTCTTTATTACCATGAGAAAAAACATAAATCTGGACAGTTCTAAGGTAGAACAGAAAGTAGGTGGGGTTTTCTTATTGACAGAAAAATGTGTTGGGTCAGTTTTAAGGTACAAAATATTTTTTATCATTTTAAGGAAATCTCAACAGATCCGGTCAGTGTTGAGGAAATTTGATATAAATCATCATAAAGCTTTTGTTATATTAAGATGGCAGAGAAATATCTTTATAATTAAAGAAAAGAAAAAAGTAAGAAACAACAATAAACAAAATAATTTGGGCATACTGATTACTAACTCCATGTTGCTCAATACAAGTAATATGTTACAAAGAAATCTAAAGCCACTAGTTAAATATTGACATTTTATCAACTAAATGTTGACAGGAGAAAAGGTTAAAACCCTATTCTACACCCAAACAGAATGATGGTTGTGTGATTAAAAAGCAAAGATAATATTGGATATCCCGATTCTCATTTAAATTCCTTGATTGACTGGAAACACAAACTTGCCTAAACCTGGCCATTATTAATCTGTTCAGATGGTGGCAGAGTGTGGCAAATTTTATAAACACTGCAGTTAATGATAATTTTTTGTATTGTCAAACTTAATGCTTTAAAATCATATCCAGTATCTGGTAATGTTTTGTTTTTCTCTGGTGGGGTTCTGTACAGTACACATACACTGAGAAAAATCTTTACAAATTAGGTTTTAAATATTTCCTTTATGTTCACAATTCATGTTCAGAAGTGTATTGGCTTTGTTCCTAAATAGTGGCTCTTCTATTTTGTAGACTTTCACATCCACACTTGGTGAAAGAATATCTGTCATGCAGTGTCAAAGATTTGGTGCCACAACAATGTCTTCTCTTCAGATGAACCAGAGGAATGATGGTATCAATTCTAGACCACTGTCAAGCAATTATCGTAATTCAGTACAAATGCTAAAACCAACAGACACCACCACAGAAAACACCACATCTCAGATTTTACCACAAAAGTTGTCAAACGTGGCCAAATCAAGATTCAATTGTAGTCAGTGTGACTTCCACAGCGCGTACCGGTTTGTGGTGGAGAGACACCAGCGCAAGCACACAGAGGAGTACTTCCGCTGCCACCTGTGTGCATGCAAGTTCTTTGACAAGTACCAGCTGTCGTACCACCTGAAGGGCCACCGCGGGGAGCTGCAGTGTCGCTACTGCGCTCAGCTCTTCTCCTCCACTGCCTGCCTCTACTACCACGAGCGGAAGCACAAGATGGGCAAGATATAGTTCTTCAAGAAGACAGACTCTGGTCCATTATTTAACATTTGGACATTCATGGGACCTGTGTCCAGTGAAGTCGAAATGTGAAATAACAGACCAGATTAACTAGGCAAGATATAGCACCCAGTTCATCTGTTTATTTTCTTTATAGCTTTACTGCATGAATGTGTTTTTTTTTGCTAGAACATGCTATTCAAGCATCTTGGTTTTGGATGAAAAGTTATTCTTAAAAGTAGCTAATCAGGGGTCACAGACAATACACATCACCCAAATGGATTTAAGTTCTGACAGTAAAACTTTGCTGAAAACATTACAGTCTTTCACTTACTTACTGAAAAACAAGTGTATCTGATAAATGGAAAAGTATCAATGTGATTGAAAAAAGTTAGAAGAAGCAATTTTTTGTGTTTGTTTAGTAATAATTTCAAGAATTTTATTCTAATGAATGTAATAACTAAAGAAACATGGCCACAATGTATATCAAAACCTGCTGTGAAATATTACGTGAAATATTTGATACTATATGCTGTAACTAGAACTTTACCTACAAAGATTATTTGTTTTTTGAATATGTGTGTGTGTCTGGATGTAATTTTCATGTCCATAGGATTATGACACAATACAGATAAACCATTTTATGTTGCTGTAAGTATAACTGTAACACTGCATTTAACAGTCATTCAACCATTTAACACAAACTTACTGCACACATCTAAAGAATCAAGCATGTGTTTCTTGTATCATGATGAGCAAATGCAAACATATCAAAGTATAGATTTTAACTGTTTTATTCCAGTTTTATAACACTGGGCATTTTACTTGAGTTTTTATACATTGTCATTTTATGTTGATACTGTTATCTTGTATTAATGGTTGTCATTTAGATGTTTGAATTAATTAGTGCACATCTTTGCAGTTTTGGTGGGGTCTACTAACAGACAAAAATATGAGGGTTATAGAAAATGTTTATTACAGTATTACATAAACATTATTTTAATGAACATGTGAAGTGAAATCCAAGTTACAAGGTTCAGTGTATTTTTTAAGAAGTGATTAATAGAGCAAATATAATTAGATGAACTCCATAATGTCATTATACCAGTAGCATAAATTTAAGTAGAAACAAAACTAATAAATTTTACTATGTATGTATGTCATATTAAAATCATAAATGCTGTATATCCCTCTACCTCTTGTAACAGTTTTACAATACCCAGAATAATAAAAGTCAGTCAGACTAGCATAAAGGAACGTTTTTGCTAAAACAAAATTTTTCTTTTGATGGCTGGTTACACCAATTAAATTCCAAAAGTAAATGTTATTCACTATTAAAATATATAATTTATTTAGGAAAGCAGTTCCAGGTGACCAACATTTATTTGTGAAAAAAAAAGAAGTAAATAAACCAAACAAAAAACACAAACAAAATTCTACTAAGTTTGTTGTGTACAGTAGCATGCAGGCTAATCAATCTCGGTAAATTATTTTAATACTTATTATGCTAGTGATAATATTATTTGAGGTCATTAATTGTACAGTTACGTATGCATGCGCGCGCGCGCACACACATACACACACATATGCACACGCATAAATGCACTGTATCTCATTTGAAAATGTTTAATGTTTTCTGCTTAAAAAGATCCTGGTAAAGGCCTGTGACATCAGTACTCTTCAGTTTTTTTTTTTTTTTTTTTTTAATTAAAATCTTTCTGATACCAGTATAATTGTTAATAAAATGTGTTAGTATATTAATGAACCATTAAATTTTTTATTTGAGATGTCTGCACTTTATTCAGAATTATAAAGTGTTTATTTGAAGTGTATTATTAATGTCAGCTTTACAAGGAATTTAATTTTTAATACCAATTCTGTGTGAACCAGTTACAATTGGTATTTTAGCTTTTTCCGCAGCATTCAAATGGGTATGGCGTCAGAAGAACCCCTAGGTATATTTTAAAATTATGTTTAACCAATTCTGCTGATGAGTCATAATTTGTCTTGATTTTAAGCTGATCCATGTATTTATTTCTGTGATTGGCTTGTACAGGTCAAATGTATATACAGTTATGGTATGTCAACCTTTCTCAAAGGAGCAACTTTATTTTTTATAGATTAAGAATGTATTTTCAGTAACAAGGACAATGCGAATGTTAAAAATGCAGTTTATTGGTATTACTAAATGTATGTGACAATAAAAACATGATAACATAATTTTGTTTTGACTTTTTATTATCAGCAGTATAAAGTGGTGTTTTTATTTTCTAGAACATGTTATTCACTCATCTCGGTGTTGGAAGACTAGACGAAAAAGCGATTCCGCAAAATAGCATTGGTGATGCTTATGCTAATCGTGGGTCACGGGCAATGCTCATCAACCGAATGGATTTGATATATCCACAGAGGTGCTCCAGTGTCAATAAAGTGTTCAGCTGTGACCAGTGCCGGTTCAAGACTGGGTACCAGCATGTGCTGAAGCGACACAAACGCGTGCATACGGGTGATTTCTTCCGCTGTCACCTGTGCACGTGTCACTTCTCTGACAAGCTGCAGCTGTCCCACCACCTGCGCGGCCACGCCGGCGATCTGAGGTGCAAGTTCTGTAACAAGAACTTCACCTACATGAGTGCGCTCAAGCGACACGAAAAAATACACCTTAAAAAGCATGATGTGCAGCATGAGTCGGATAATTATTCCTAGAATTAGAAGACTTCAAACCTTGTACTGTCTGGATTAGTGACCAGTTAATGCATTCTCGTAATCGTTTCCCTTGTCTTATGGTTAATATGTCTGAAAAAAAATAATAATAACTGCATTGTTAAATCAATCTTTGTTTTAAAAATAAATAATAATTTCAACATGAAGCACTTTTATAACAATATCAGTTTGGTTTAGCACTTCACTTTATTACACTGAAAAGCTGTCGAGCTTTTAAAAAAAAGAGAGAAAAAAGTTTGTTTCCTGGCTGGAATCCTTTATTTCATTATTCACCACCAAGGAAGAATTTGGTTTGAACATCTGGATTAGCAACTCTTTATTTCATTATTCACCACCAGGGAAGAATTTGGTTTGAACATCTGGATTAGCAACTGTGTTCATCATTTCGGAATTACTTGGGAATCACTGGAGTTGTGACATATGCCAACAACACTTACAGCTTTTTAACTAGCAGTCATAGCACTTGTAAAGCACCAAGCAGGTAGCATGAGAGAAGAAACTTAAAAGCTGTCATTTCATGATCAGGGATTTTCTGTTTTTAATCAACAACATATATTTTTGTGTGCATTATTTCACAAATATGGTAAGCACCACAGCCTCTGCTGTAGAATACTGTCTGAAATGAAAAGTGACTAGCTGGATCTTGTAACGAGGATCATTTCTAGGCCAACCACTGACCAAGATACCACTTCATTCCAGGTTTTGTCATGGTACATTTATATCAAGCTAAAGGCATGTATTAGCATGACAGCCCAACAATTACATAAAAGTGTTGTGTGTTTTTTGGGTTGTTTTGTTGTGGTAATTATTATTATTTTAAGACTCCCACTTTCGAAAACATAAACGAGTGTGAAGAAAGATACTGATACAGTTATAAGAAATACTAAGTCACAGATTCATTGTGGTACCTATACAATGTGGCATAACAGGATTTATAGACAAACTAGTAATGATCACTTACATACGGTCTAGTTTCAAGTATTTTGGTATCAATTATTAGTGAGACTGACTAAATATTTTTTGGTTGATGCTCAATATTGATGTTCTTTTATACTGGAAAATTTATTTTGTATAAACACTGTAAAATTATTATAGCTAAATTGTTATTATTTAAGAGATAATTTTAAAATGTTGTTTAAATGTGTTATATTTTATACATAGCTCTTTGCACTGTGTTTTTATGACAAACTTTAATTATTAATTTTACACATTTGCCTAACGGCTAATAACTGATCCCTTCTTTAACACATGGGTGTCAGAAATGTATTCATTCATTCCATTTATTTAGAAATTAGCTGTAAACAAATGTCATTGTTATTAATGCTTTACTTCGACTGAAGTTAATAGAGACGGTCAGTAGATTAGGAACACAGTAAGGCATAGAATAAGATGATTTTGGTTTTAATTTTTAGTTGCAGACATATCAGTATCTGATATAGCTGATAGTTTGTGAATTTAATTTAATACAACAGTAACAGTATGCCAAATCATACATATATTTACTTACTTACAGATGTGACAACTTATAATGTTCTGACTTAAAGCTTTTATACAGTAGTGATAAAAAGGTGTTTAGTTTTCATTTCAGGTTAGGAAATAAAAATAAAAGAATTACTAGCCATACTTCTTTTTAAAGTTGTAACAACTAACATTATACTTGACATAATGATGTGAATATAGCTTACCTAATGTGATACTATTCATCTGCATATTTTGGTTTGTCATTCTTACACAATAGTAAACTTATTTGTTGATATTGATTTGGTGTTTTGTATAGAGTTGCTGATAAACATTTTTTAATTAGTTTCTTTTCTTATTATTGTAATAAAAGAGTGATAATTTATTTGCTGTATTGACTGGTTTGTAACAGTTTGTTGTCTTAAATTTGGTGATGTTGCAGTTGGACATTTGTACGGATGGAAATAAGCCAGATATTAGACAATGTTTTGAAGCGTGTTTTGGGGGGTGTTAGTTTGGTGTTTGTAAGGAATTGTACAAGTGTTTTTTTATATACAGGTTTTTGAACACCCAAACTAGCTATTTCTTTACATTAAGTTACTGCAATGTTAGGTGTACCAGACAAAAAAAAGCAGTTCTGTTTTTAGTTATGTTATATATGATGTTACTATCTTTCACTTCATCTGCAAAAACATACCTATTAGCTGAATAGGTAGATATTTGTATAGACATGTTTACAAAGATTTAAATAACAAGCAAAAAACAACACACATCAAACAAATTGTATAAAACCCTGTGAATTGGAGCTTGTACGTACAACAATTACTTAGGACATAATAAAGCTGACACCTTAACGTGTCATTTATGTAAAACAAAGATGTCCTTGGTTGTATTCAAATAATGAGGTGTATCTAGGCCTTGTTGTGGAAAGGTGCTGTGTGTACTGGCGTTGCTAAAGACATGTCGTCATACTTTATTTTATAGACCCATCGTTCTGGACATTACAACATGCCCACTGGATATAGCAGGAGGCCACGAGAAGCTGGACCAGTAAACTCTAGTGGTTTACGGAACACCCTGGCCACACGAAACCGGCCAGCTGGCAGTCCAAGTAGCACAAAGAAACAGTTGTACAGTTGTGACCAGTGCCCCTACCAGACTGTGTACGGTCACGTGTTGAAGCGACACAAGCGAAGACACACTGGAGACTTCTTCCAGTGTCATCTGTGCTCCTGCCATTTCTCAGACAAGTACCAGCTGCGACATCATCTGATTGGCCACGCTGGCAAACTGAGGTGCAAGGTGTGTGACAGAAACTTCTCTGACTTGAGTGCTTTGAAGCAGCATGAAAAGAAATACCATCGAAGTAACAGAAGCTGAAGGTGTTCTTGTGACGTTAACAAGATTCTACAAAGAAAGACTGAAATAAACCCTTATGTGGTTTTAATCAAGTGGACAGAAATGTCAAAGTTCCTGATGCTGGTGGAAGTGTTACTTCTTCATATGGAGAAAAGCTGATTATACCTGAGTAACTTGAAATATTTTAAAATAATATTTCATAGGAGCTTTAACAGTTAATTACTGAGCAAGTTTTAAAATGTTAATATTAAAATACAAACATTTATCAGAAGTAACAGATGCTGAAGGTGTTCTTGTGATGTTAACAAGATTCTACAAAGAATGGAGTAAAGAAAACTTTTGAAATAAAAAATATGATGAAAATATGACCATTTCATTTCTAGGAGGAAATACTGATGCAAAGAAAATTGCTTGTTATGATTGTCAGTGTTAGTTTGAGTGGTTCTATTTATGTAGGCCTGACAAATCAGCATGACTCTGTTCCAAAGCACTGTGGTTCAAGTTGCATAAATAGAGAATGTTACATGAGTGTCCATGACAGACGGTATTTATGACATGAGTGCCTAAATTATCATATTTCCTTAGCAAGAGTGAGGTAAATGCAATAATTTAGGCACAAGTGTTGTAAACATTGTCTGTCGTGGACTCATGTAATATTATTTTTATTACTGTAAAAATACCCTGCCATTAAACATGCCACTTAACATTCCGTTTATGTAAACAGCCAAAATCTTCTCCTCAATGCTGCGACGTCAGACACCAAACGTGATCAGAAATATGTCACCAGCCAATCAGAATGAGGTATACTCATATGACAACCAATCATACCTAAGAGGACATACGATATTGTTATTAACCACGAGGGAAATAATTTGACAAATGTGTCCCTCGTTATGCCGGACCTTGTAGGTAATAAATGCAATTGCCTCATGAACAGTGAGACTGTTTTACCCGATATTGCATTCTCACATCTTGGGAAGACAAACTGTAAATTCTCTTTCTATGTTCCGTTCCAGCCAATGGCCCACGACTGGTATATCAAAGGCCGTGGTATGTGCTATCCTGTCTATGGGATAGTGCATATAAAAGATCCCTTG
>JAUTBW010041327.1:0-11175 GCA_032361425.1 Peltospira smaragdina
GGAATGGTAGATAATTTTGTTATATATTTTGTTATACATAAATACCTTTGACACATAAAACAGACATCCACTAGCCTATATGTTTTTCATGCTGGAGTGTCACCAAACATCCATTCATGATCATTATCATTGTAAGTAAAGTGTTTACAGTAGATTGTTGCATTGGTCCCATCTGGCAGACCCAGTTAAATATTTCTTGTTCCAGTCAGTCTCTACATCTGGTGTAATTAAGGCTGTGGTATGTAATATCCTGTCTGTGGGATGGTACATATAAAAGTTCTGTTGCTAATCTAAAACAGTAGCCTATATGGCAGCAGTGGGTTTCCTTTCTCACTGTCAAAATGATCCATAACCTTGGCAGAGGTAATATGTAAATGTGTTCAGTGCATTGATAAATAAAAGGTTTCATCTTTGTTGTGCCTGAATGAGTAGATTTTAGATTTTGACACATTTGTAGTACGTTAAACGCTTGTAATTCCAGGTCATGACAAAACAAAATAAAATATTTTTATATTGTTTTTGTATCATGTTTTTATTTCAGAATTGTCTTCAAGTTCAAAAGCTCAAAGAAGTCAAACAATGGAACAGATGTGAACGCTGGTCAGATACCACAGCTACTGTATAGGTAATGAAATGAAGTTTTTTTTTTTTTCATTATTTAATATTAAATATGCCAAACTCTGTAATGTTAGTGTGTATATTTATTAAACTAATTTATCTGCTGAAAAACATGTTGAATTCTTTAAAATTAATATTAGGTATTTTTAATTAATTAAATTTTAGAAAATAAAAAGTTATTTTTGTTAAATATAATCAGATGAAATAAATTAATGAGACTTTAGTTACTTCAATTACAATTTTTTTTTTTTAATTGTTCGTTTGTTCATTTGTTTGTTTGTTTGTTTGTTCTTTAACTCAGTTCTGTAAATATTAAGAATTGTGTAAATGGTTGTTTGTTTGTGTTCAGGCTGCCGTCTCGAGACAGCCCCAGTGTCATCCGGAGAACTGAACTCGTTGATTTGGCTCACGTCCTTAGTCAGGAGTTCTCTCACTCAGTCACACCTGTAAGTCTTGCGAATAACAATACAAACTGTACAAATTGTTAATCGTTAATATTGATACAAAATGGCTATACACATTGGTATTTGGCTAATAAAACATGACACTACACACCATGCATAAGCAGATGCTTTAATCCTGAACTATGTCACATTAACACAGTTCGCAGAATTATCCTTATTGATTTCTGTTTGTTACGGAAGGAAGGAAGGAAATGTTTATTTAACGACGCACTCAACACATTGGTGGACGGTTATATGGTGTCAGACATATGGTAAAGGACCATTTGAGAGAAGGAAGGAAACCCGCTGCCGCCACGTAGGCTGCACTTTCTGATCAATAGCAAGGGGTTGTTTATATGCATCATTCCATAGACAGGATAGCACATACCACAGCCTTTGATACACCTGTCGTGGAGCACTGGCTGGAGAGTGAAATAGCTCAACGGGCTGTTTGTTAAGAGAAAACTAACAAGACACCTAGCATTTTAATATATATAAAAATATACAGATTAAAAAAAAAAAATTTTTTAGTGATTTAATTAGACAATACTAAGCAATATCATATCGTATTTAAAAAAAAAAAAAATTTGGGGTTTTTAATTTTGATCAGTGAAAGTTATAATTTAATATCAGCTGATATTACATGAATCAGAATTGTGTTGCAATTTACGAAATTTGTGTGAATTGGACTCTTTCTTTCCTTTTTAAACAGCATGTTTTTAATTTATTTGTTAATGTATTGCAGGCCAGTCTGGAGGCACTGTTACGGCTGCTGGAGTGGGGGTGGACAACGTTCCACACAGCAGTGCGTGAGATTGACGGTCTGAAGGAAATCCACTTCACGGCGGCAGTCGCTGAGCTACATAGACTCGTCTACATCTGTAAGGCATGTCTCAGGCTCATGAAGATCTACATCAATGAGGTCTACCCTGATGGAGGTGGGTGCTTCAGTTTGATATTTGTAATTTTGTTTATAGATTCGACTCATATGTTTACATGCTATATGTAATCTGTGGATTTGAAAGCCCCTTAGGTAGTGTCTGTGAATTGTCCAAATCTAAAGAGAAATTTGTTCTTCTTTTTTGTGTGGTTTCGTCATTCTGATGGTCTAAATAAAATGTTCTCAGTATTTGGAAATATATGATTTAAAAAAACCTGCCATATTGAACAGATCGTGATGTAGCTGGAATAGGTTTGGGAAAAGACATAGAGTAATTGCTTTCTACCTTTTGTTTTTACAGATATTAAAAATAACGTGCAAATATTTAATGCAAACTTAAACCCTAAATACTTTACAATAGGTATATTGCATAAATACTTTCTTTTAAAATTGAAGGACAATAAATATGGCAATGTTAAAAAAAAAGTACGAGCAGAAGAAAACAGACTAACTAACTTTACGATAGACACATTGCATAAATACTTTGTAATAAAATACAAAATATATTATATGTGCCAATATTTTATTTTAGTGCCCCAAAAGAAGTACCTACTTGAGAAAACAGAACTGGTTGATTTTACAATAGATACTTTGCATAAATACTTTATAATATAAAGATAATAAATATGCCAATGTTTTATTACAGTGACCAAAAAGAAGTACCATGTAAAAACTATGCAACTGCCCAACTTTACAATAGATACATTCTAATAAAATCTAACGGTCAATAAATGTGCCAAGGTTTTATTATAATGACCAAAAAGAAGTACCATGTAGAGACTATGGAACTGCCCAACTTTACAATAAATACATTATAATAAAATCTAAATATGGCAATGTTTTATTATAGTAACAAAGAAGAAATACCCACTGGAGACTACAGAACTGGCTGAGCGTATAGGCAACACGTGTGACTTGCTTCGCCGAGTGCTGGCCGACGAGTTTTACTCATCCAAGTTCGAGGTGTTCCTCCAGGAGCCTGTCTTCCTCGCAGACTACCAGAACCTGCGTGAGGAAATCCTGCTCGAGTGCCACGACACATTCAAGTCCTGTTTCCACGCCTTCTACCCCACCGGAACCCTCAAGTGGTGGTGTCTGTGTGACCTGCTTTGTCAGATTGAACCGGTGAGAATTGTGTAGTCGTTACCTTGTGTAGTTTAAGTATTTTGAAAAAAAAAGCATTTAGGTATATTTTTTGCCAATCTACTTAGATGTTAATAATGATATCAATTTTTTATAATTGGGTGGTATTTTGCCTTTATTTTAATTAAAACTTACTAAATAATCATTAAAGATAATGGTCATTAAAGTAAATTAGGGATGTTAAAAAAAAGATATATAGTTGGATTGTATTTTAATCCACAGCGATATGTTGCTGTAGGATATCTATACCAGTATTTTAATTAAAATTCCTACGAAATAATGTATTATGTTAAAGGTTATCTCATATAAATTTTGTTTATTTGTAATTTTGATATTATTATTCAATTTATGCTGGGGATAAAAATAAAAAAAAACACCAAAAAACCCCACTATAATTATCAAACCAACAATAAAAAATAAATTGCTAATAAGTTGTATCTACTAATATTTCACATTTACATTAGCTTGTTACTTAATGTTGAACTAGTATACTGTTTCTAGATAATGTATAAATTACATACATGTAAATGACAAAAAACGTAGCAAAGGAAATTAACGAGTAATGTTAGAAGAGTAAAATGTGTGTAATAACATGCAACCTGTGTGCTGTGTAAACTAGTATTTTTTGTTTGTTTTAGTTAACCTTGTATTTTTGCGTAATTACTTATCCCATTTTGTGATTTGCAAGCATGCATGTAGATTAATATTTAGAATAGTTCCAAAAGTTATCACTTTCAAACAGGATTTATCAAAGTAATAAATAATTAAAATTAAATACAATAGTTTAGTGATATATTAACAAAAAGATTTACAGCATTCTTACACATAATATTGATTATTTAAAATTTTATTAAAAAATGTAAAATGATATTTGATAAATAAAAATGGTACTTTTGTGATTTATTTATATCCATAATTGTTTTTGGTGGTGTTTAATTTTTTTAACGTTTGTACACATTATTTTTTTTAATTAATTTTAATTTTATTTTTATAAGGGAATGATCATTCATGGATTAGCTTTTATATTTTTCTAGAATGAATCATGTGTTTACTACCATTTTAGTTATATATATTTTCCTAAACATTTGCAATCCTAATTTGCAGATGCTAGAATTTAATCCCAAAAAATGTGTGAAAAAGGTTTGTATAACCTTACATTAGCTTACTAACACTGCTGTTTTTAGTTAGCATGGTTGGTTTTGCATTGCTTATCTTCAGTTTATTAGCTATGATTTATTGTGATTTTCTGTATCTATTGTAACAATAAATAATAGGTTTCTGTGAAGTAAATAAAATTAAATGTTCATAAAGTTAACTTTTAAAAATTTCAACAGCCTATTTATTAATTGCATCTTACCTGCTATATAATTCTGAATGTAGGTGACTTTTAGTCGAAAATGATAGTTGATTATATTATTGTTTTAATCTTTTTATCTCAGTCATATTTTACAATAATACAACCTGCAAAATTTGCAGTTTTAGTTTCGAAATCCATCCAAATACACTATTCTGTATTTCTGTGTATATTTTATTTAGTATGAACAAGTAAAATTCTTTATACAGCTGGATCATAAACTTAGTAGTTATAAGATCTGAAACCTTATGGATTGTTTCTGTACAATATTAACATTTTTGTATTTCAATAAGTAAAACTCAAAGTACACCAAACATTTTAATATATAACTTTCCACTTTTATTATTATAAAAAAGGAAATGCCTTATTCTGACCATGTGACTGTAAAATATTTTTATATCATGTCCCAACTTTACCTTCATGTAAAATCGCATGCAGAATGAGCCTGTGTTGTCCTCAATCTTGACTAGGTTTAATACAAAAGGGCTCAGTCAATTAGACATGATAAAACTTTTCCCATATAAATAGCATGCAGTTAACCAAATGACTTCATCAGGGTTCCCATGGTCATAAAAAAGCATGGAAAAACATGTACATTTGGATATATCATCAACTAACAGTATTATTAAAAATAATGAATTATATAAAGGGGTTGCAAAATAAAAAAGAACTAAACATTAACTACTAGTATGTAAAATACTGACTATTTATATATAATACTGGTGTGAGACTAATGGTTACAATTTTCAAGCTTTATTATTATTATTATTATTATTATTATTATTATTATTATTATTATTATTATTATTATTATTATTATTATTATTATTAACAATGTACAAGGTGCATATAATAGCCATTGTATTTTTGTAACTTTTACTAAAATTGCATTTAACATACTTTTAAACTATAATACAAAGCTTGTGTAAATAAACTTACATAAGTTGGGCATTTGGGTATTTGGTGATTGTTAATAATAATAATAATAATAATAATAATAATAATAATAATAATAATAATAATGAGTAATGCTTGCTTTTTAACAATAGATATTAATAATTACTATTATTATTGCTATGATTCGTTATTTTAGGTGTGGCAAATATTTGCGAATATATTAAAACACAGTTGTATTTGGATTTGATTTTAAAATTCAGGGGCCATATTCACAAAAGGGTGTAAATTTATGTTCGAAACTTAGTACTAGGTCTATGTCTAACCATTGGTCCATGACGTCAGAGATGCTACTTCCAGCCAATGATCAGACGTAAGAGTTACGTTATGTGTAAGTGCAACTTTACACTTGTTTGTGAATAAGGCCCCAGTTTTGTAATACACATATTCCAGAGATTGTCGTTTTAAGTCTTAACTGTGCATGTCATCATCTCTAAATATCTGGTCAGTCATCCATGAGCGCATGTGCCATGCATATGACCTCTGCTTTCTAAAGGCAGTTTTGTTTTGCTCTATACACTTGGTCAGAGAAAAATGTATGACATGTAGGCAGAGTTTGGGCTAACTTTGCCTGGTTATACGAGCCTTTATTTCAGTGTGTGTAAACTGTTAGTAATATATTTACAATGAAGTTGTTAATGTTGTGTATGCCTAATTTCTTTTATAAAGTTAAATTGCAGTGTCAGTATTTCAGTTTTCACACAGTTACAGTATGTTTGTTTGTTTGTTTGTGTGTGTGTGTGTGTGTGTGTGTGTGTGTGTGTGTGTGTCTGTGTCTGTGTCTGTGTCTGTCTCTGTCTGTGTTCAGTTGTCACTGCATTAAACAGTCACCTGAATTTAGTGTCCACTTCCTATATCCTGGATGATGTAATGTGTAAATTGAGCTGTATTCCCTTTTGTTATTCCCTTTAATTGTATTGTATGTTATGTTTATGTGTATGTTAAGTTTACCTGTATTTTAAGTCTGTATGCTTATTACTATGCTATGTTTTTATGTATGTTAAGTTTGTCTGTATATTAAGTAAATGTGTGTATATGCTAAGTTTTACTATGCTATATTTGGATTTATGATAAGTTTGTCTGTATGTTAAGTGAATTTATGATAAGTATGTATGTTAAGTTTATATGTTAAGTCTGGAAGTTAAGTCTGTGTATATACTAAGTTTACTGTATGCTAACCCATTTCACCGTTTTGAGACACCCTATAGCTGGGGTGTCCTTAAACATTAATTTATTCATTCATATACTAACTCAGTGTATGTGTGTGTTTCAGGGCATGCCTAATGTGAGTGGTGTAGGCCGACTGCTGGCCGCAGTGATGGAAGCGCTATGCCACCCAGCGGTCAAGCTGACCAGCCTGATGCCCATCAACTGTGAGCCTGAGGCTGAGGAGGTGTTGCGGCGGCAGTCGCTGTGCATGGACGACAACACCAACAGCCAGGCACGGCTCAGTGACATGCACAAATACCCAGTGCTTGCGAGTCACATGAGCTGCAGGATGGAGGTAAGTAGTGTTAACTGTTTAGGGATTACAGTAACTCAATGAAAATTAGAGACGGGGTATAAAAGAAATTGGCTCCGCCCACAGGGGTATAAGGGTTTTGTCCACAGGCAAACAGCCAATAGAATGAAACAAATTTTGGAGGCAAGATGTGTAACATACATGTCTTATAGTATGGCTGTGTATTGCTGTAGGTAATATATGTATATATAGACACACACACACACACACACACACACACACACACACACATGCCTTGGGAGTATAATGCAGAAATAGGTAACACATAACTATTAAGATGTACAGGTGTCCAGAGCTAGCTAGCCATGTGACCTGCAAAATGGTGGTAAGTAGTGATGTCTTCTCTACCTTGATAAATTACAGCCATTTAGTGTTCTAGATAACATATAGTGCAGAAATATGTCTTGGAGAAATATGTAACAGAATTATATCAAGAACCCAGTGCTGGCCAGCCACATGAGCTGTATGATGGAGTTAAGCAATAGTGACTTAACCTTAATAAGGCATGGCTGTTTAGCATTCTAAATAATATATAGTGCAGAAATATGACTTGTGTTACAGGTGGACAGTGTGGGCTGGGGAAGCCACATCTCATTCAAGGAGGTCCTAGACCACCTGCTGATGATTGTGTCTCTACCCGTTCGCCAGTTACTCAACAAAGAGGCTGCCATGTTCCCAACATCGCTGGTGGTCAACACCTGCGCTCTGATGACGTCCATCATCAGCGAGCTGGCAGCGTCCGCTACAGGCCTAGATGTGAGCAGTTTATTTATTTTTTAAATCCAAGCTTCTAGAATATAGTGGCACCACAGTCCTAGCTCTGTGATGTTTAAATGTGGGCTACCTGCTAATAATCAATTTACAGTGAATTTTGATATCTATTGTTACCGCAAGGAATATTTTAAAATCCTTTATAGAAAATATTCAGTCAGGAATTCTGTCTTCGAGTTTATGTCCAGTGTATGAGATATCTTTTTATCTGTGTAATGGTGGTGTTTGTATTTTAGTTTCACTCAAAATGTGATCTTTATAGTTTACCAATTATCGAATATATAACCCTTTGTAACATTACAGTTTTTAAGTGAATGATGATGATGATCATAATAATAATTATTATTCTCCATATTTAATAATGCCTTCAATAATTTTTAGTTGTCCTGCTGCCATTACCTAGTCTACTTCAGTTAACAGCAGGGATCTTATTTTTATTACATACCTGTTCAATCTTACTGTACTACTACAAACATTAAAAACTGTGCAATAAAAGAATCTGAATAGCACATGTGCAATCTGGACCGAAACTTTTATAAGAGAAATCCCCTTTTCGTTTTTAACATTATTATGTCATATAAGTTACAAATGACGTCAAATCTGCTTTCAAACTTAACAGTCTATGACACCATTTACCCTCACAATTAAAGACATTGGTCATAGATTTTACAATGCATGTCACATCTTTTGATGTTCAGAAGAATGTTAATAAAAATAAAAGGTATGTAATAAACACAGAACCTAAGGTCTCATGGTATATATTCTTCAGCAAAATAAACTTGTGCAATAAGTAACAATAAAAAATAACGTAAGTAAAATTCTGTATATATTGCACCATTCCACAGACATGATAGTACACAATAGTCGAGAGAACACACGTGCCCATACTTTAACAAACACAGATTTAATTTCTTTCAGACTGACTTCAACACGACATCGAGGCCTCTGCTTGTGACTCCAAACCGCTTCACCCGCACCAGCCAGGGAGCGTACTGGAACACTGGCAATGGAAGTCCTGATGCAGTGGCCTTCTCCGTTGATCGCCCGGGCATCATCATAGCCGGGGTGTGTCTGTATGGGGGACCGGGACAGTACGACTTCGAAGTGGAGCTGCTGGATGAAGTGAGTGCTGATATATTGTTTTAAATAGTGGTTTTATATTTTATATAATTTTTTTTTTTTTTTCCTTTAAATAACTCTTGTATACATTTTATCTAGTTATTTTGGTGATGTTTAAATTATGAGTAAAAGGTGATTTTTTGAAAAAATACCCTTGAATTTTGATTTAAAACTAACCATCCATATTGTAACTGGTGCTATTTTTATTAATAATAGGTGTTATGTATTTAACAATCACTCAGTGGCTGATCTAAGATTCCTTGTGCTTTGCTTGAAGAAAAATGCTGGATCACACTATGTTATGATTTATATCAATTGAATAAAATAATTTGTAGATAAATGACAACAGTAATTCATAGTATGTAGAGGCTGGACGATAAATAAGTCACTATTAACTGGTTCTTAATAATAGCTACTGGAAAAAAAAAAAATAACCACTGATGAAAATATGATAGATTTTCCTTTGAAAATAAATTTAAATTCAGTAAATTCTATTGGATTCTTGTTAAATAGCCCAGTTTTTAACCCTGCTCTTTTACTATTTCTATAATGTATTTAATGTGGAGAAGGCCTAGTAAGTTGGAAAACTTGTGCCTAATCCATTTATTTTTGAAAACAATAAAATATGTTTCAATCAATCAGTTTCAATGAATTAATTCTGATATTGCAGCAGCCTGGAGATGGAGCTCAGGACCTGTCTCACCACCATCGCTGGAACAGCTTGGAGCTGGTGAGAGGAACGTACAAATCAGAGGACTGTGTCAACGACATCGCAGAGATCAAGTTCGACAGACCAGTCCCACTCAAGGTAATAACTGCTTTATGACAGCAAGCCATGACAAAGTAACAGACTGCCACACCTTTAATAAATTACATATATTTGGTTGGAAGCATGAGAGATGAAATATTTTTAGTAATTTACATTTATGGTTGAAGTAGAATCGCAAACAAATTCCCCAATTTATTAACTGATATATCTGTCTCATTTTATTAACAGTTTATCTTTACTTTAAAAAAAAAAGTATATCTATAAGCTTTTATGTCCTGCTGAAATAATATTTAGCATGTTGGAAACTTTAAAAATTTGTCTTACCTATTTGTAGCATATGATTAAATCATATAGTGAGAACACTTAAGACCTAACAATTTAAGTCTTTATTTTAGATACTAAAAATTTCATGCTACAAGTTGGTGTGATAAATCTCATAGTGAGAATGCCCCTTAAATAATAAAAATATTATTTTGTATTATTATTTAAAAACACATTATAATTATAAAATCTTTTCCTGCAGGAAAATACGAAGTATGCCCTAAAACTGAAGAACTATGGACCAAGAACACTGAATGGAGATGGTGGCATCAGCAAGGTCAAGGCTTCTGATGGAACGACCTTCACCTTCACACACTGCCTTTTCAGCACCAATGGCACAAATCACATGCGAGGACAGATACCCCAGATTCTTTACTACAGGTGATTAGACTAAAAACATTATCAAACTTACTGTTTTCATTTTGTTGTTTATTTTTTAAAGAAAAAAAATTAATTAAAAGAATAAAAATTAAATAAATAAAAAGAAGTATGTGATAAATTTTAAAAACAATTAGCATGATATGTTCCCTTTTTAGTAATAAAAATGTGTATTTGTAGAGGCCTGCATGTCATTTTTACTGGTTCACTTATTCATAACAAGGTGCTTAATAGAAACATAATGGCACATTAAAAAAATAAAATAATAATAATTAAAAAAATATTTTAAAAATAAATTCATGCTAGCAGTTCATGTTCTGCTGTAGTGTGAATGACGTATCTGTAGTCAATGATAAACGATTTAACTGCACATATTTCATTTCAGTACACCACAAGATGGAGAAACATACCAGCAAACAAACAAGAACCTGGCTGAACTGCAGGCGCGAAAGAACGCCATAGATATAACTGGAGCTGTTTGCAGAATGGCAACAGATCTACTCTGCAGGGCTCACAGCTTGTCAAGTATGGTTTTCTCTGTCTTTAATAAAAAAATTATGGAATTGCAAAATATAGCTAGATGTTTTCATATACTGTAGAACAAAGCTGGAAAGAAATGTAGTGATGGAAGAGGGAGGAAAGAGAGAAAGAAAAGAAGTGAAAGAAAGAAATGAGTGAAAGAAAATGAAAAATTGAGAGGGGACAGTAAAAATTGACGAAAAAAATCTAGTGAAAAAAAAGAAAGGGAAGGAAATAGGAGGAGGAAGATAAAGAGCTGAGAGAGAGGGGTAGATAGATAGATAGATAGATAGATAGATAGAGAGAGAGATAGATAGAGAGAGA
>JAUTBW010041438.1:0-11173 GCA_032361425.1 Peltospira smaragdina
ATTATTATTATTATTATTATTATTATTATTATTATTATTATTATTATTATTATTATTATTATTATTATTATTCTGTATATGCATCTTGGTTCATATGTCCCTTCAGTACAACCTGGATGACTCAGTGAATGTGTAGATGAAATGAGATTGACACATTGAGATTATTGTAGATAGGATTCGTTGATATTTTATAGAATAAAAAATGGTAGATTTTTTTTTTCCCCTTTTTTTTTTGTTGCTGTTCTTCTGCAGTTCAGTGTTAAAATGTCAGTACTGGTTTGCTTCTCAGAGATGATCTTGACCTGAATTCCTCTCCATAGTGAAATTGATTACTCCCGCTTTTGTGCCCTTATCTTTGATCATGGACCACTGCTTCAAGTCATCTTCTGTTTATTACACTAATATCAGCAATTTGTGTGATTTGTGAATGAAGAGTTTGATTATTGACATACATTAGCATGGGTTTCTTTACAAATTTTGTTTAGAATAATATTTTTTATTTATAGATGCTCTCAACACATTTTTAATAATGGTTATATGAACATCGCAAAATACTGTAATTAGAAAAATACCTAGGTAGTAGCTCACTGACAGGGATTGATCTTAGTTCAACTGCATGTCAGGTGGGTGCATTCATCACTAGGTCATAAGTATAAAGCCTAATGTAGTTTGTTTTAGCTGATATTTTTTGTTAGTAGTTTATTTGTAGTAGTTACGTCATTTCTATGTGAAGTTCGCCTAGTTTCCCAAACCTTTTTGACATTGTGCTGAGTGAGGAGCATAATGATCTATTATACCGGTCGCTCATTGACATAAAAAATGTGATGTAACTAGACAAATCTCTCATAAAGAAATTAGGTCATTCCCTTTTATTACGTCCCTCCATTGACGTCACATTTCCAAATGCATTTCTATTTCGTTATAAAAAGATTAACCTGGTTCACCTTTCGTTGAACTCGGAAGGTGTGGTTTTCTTTTACCATTCAGTAATAGCTCAAATAGACATGCCTGTATAATCAAAAGTTATGACACTCCAAATGTTGCATGTTTGTAAGTTTGTAAAATGTTCGTAACATTTTGTACTAATAATTATTGAAATATGAATGTTTGCTATCATGATGCAGCTGTCCTAGATTGATGTGTAGTGGTATAACCCTCATGGGCGATCCTCTGGCCTCAGACATAGCCACTGGCCATGCCAGAGGCTGTGCCCGCAGACAGGCATGTCCGAAACTGTTCAGTGTGTAGACATGTAAATGCCCCCCCCAAAAATCATGGGCGATTCCATAGCCTTGTGGTGAAAGCACCCACCTGACATAATTTGATCTCAGAACAAACCCTGTCAGTGAGCCAATATGGATTTTATTATTATTATTATTATTATTATTATTATTATTATTATTATTATTACGTTTATTATTTTTATTATTATTATTATTATTATTATTATTATTATTATTATTATTATTATTATTATTATTATTATTTAAATTGTGTGTATGTGTTTAGTTGGTGTCATGGTAACATCATTAATAGTTTATCAGCGTGATCACTTGTTGTGAAGTTCAGCGTATGCATAAAACTAATTTAAACAAACTGGAAAGAAACTGAATTTTGTGACCCAGTTTGCTGTTTGTTGTAAATACAAACAGCTGATATAGTGAGATAATTGCATTGTGTGCTGTGGTTTATGCATTGTTAGTAATTGGATTCACTATTCTTTAGTGTAGCTAGATTACCCAGTGGTGAAAATGCCCTCCCAATATGTGGTTGATCTGAGATTTGTGTCAGGAATTTCATAATAAAAATGTGTTGAGTGCATTGTTAAATAAAAATGATGATTAATTCACTGTTTTTGGTAATATATATTTATTTAATTTCAGTGACTGTACGTTTAAATATATTTTCAGAAACTGTGTACTTGAAGACCCGGTTGTTAAACTTGAACGAATTCATCCCTACAGAAGAAATTCTGAGAACAAAGTGAAACGAAAGCGACTGGTGTCCTGGTACAGAGCTAGACGACTTCGCTCCGACCGCCTTCGGTATCGACTGTCCCTGTGAACAGTGGATATCAATTCGCTGCTGTCGTACTGTGATATTCTAGTCTAAGTCTACTGTCAGAAGTGAATGGCTGGAGTTCAGTACATTCAGGAGATTTAATGAACAATTTACAACATGTACAGATTGACAATTGCTTTTTACAGGTTGACATTTATGTTTGATGTGGGAGATATTCATGTTGATGTCTTTTAGCTGTGATTGTTCAATCTAGTACAGTTACAGTATTTTTATAAGTATTTATATATAAAGATATCTGTGTTATTGTGCCACTGAACAATTATAGAAAGCTGTGTCTACAAACTTGTGCCATCAGTCACAGTTTAGTATAGGTCTTATGAACTTTATTTGTGGAACTTTAAAGGTGTACAAACTTTGTAATAAGCAAGCAAATAAGATGAACTTCAGCATTTATTATTTCATACATAGTACCAAGTTGAGGTAACTGGTACTGCCGTTTGTTTAAAAGCACAGAAAAGAAAAAATGTTCCATGAAAACCACTGATTTGTATCTTACTTTACCAAGTGCATTTATGCAGAGTACAAATAGGTATTTTTGTAAAGATAACATTTATATTATATAGGTCATTTATTGCATACTGTAAATAAATTCCATATTTATTACCCCAGCTCTCCTCTAGATGTAGAAGATGCTACAGTTTAAGATAATGTTACTAAGGAAATAGACAGTAAAATAATAACCTTATGGTTTGCTACTTAGTCTTTGTACAGTGAATAAATGATTTAGACTATTTATACCTTGATAGAGCCATACAGAAAATTTACATATTAGACTAGAGCACAAAGGGCACAAATATTGACAAACACCTTTTCCCCAGACTACATAACAGAAGATGAAATAATCACCTTCACAAAATCATATTGTTGATTTAGAGATTAGACTACTGGAGTATAACATAATCATTGTATAATTTTTTTATCTAAATGATAACGGTGAGCAAATTGTAAGACTGCCACAGACCACATTAGCACTAACCCACATGCATGCATAATAATTCACTCACACCACTCTAACATGCGTGCACATACACAGGATTTCACTTCACTAGTTTAAAATCCAGTTTAGAGTGGTGCTTACATCTGAAATTCCAGACTGCCTAAATGTTGTAAATATGTAACTACTGGGTAGTTGTTTTCTTTTGTTACTTTTTTAAAACATAAATGTTATTTTTGTATAAAAATCTTTTCTATTTGTTAATTATGGCATTTGTTTTGTTTTTATTGCCATGATAACCATGGTATCATCAAGCATTATTGTGGTATTGAGTATTAGTATCTATTATAAATACTATTTTTTAGTATTCTTATGGAAGAACTTTTTAATAAATAAATACATTTTATTTACAGTTAAATGGTTGAAACAATAATTATTTCTATGAGTCTGTTAGAAGTAATTGATCCAATGACATATTGCAGCTTCATCTGTTCTTAAAAGATGCTGACCAATGATGGCTGTTTTTAAGCTTGTATCCAAGAACACGATTTATATTTAAAGATCACTGAAACTGTCAAGTGGCTGGAAAATAATATGACAAGTATTTGGAAACAACTGAAACACTGGAAAATTAAGAAAATGTCTTAACAATGTACTGAACTCATTTTAATTATGGTTATGTGTTGGACATATTTAACAGATTTAGATGAGAGAGAATCTGCTGCTGCCACATTGAGGCCTAGTACACAGTGTCAGACACATGCTGAAAGTTCAAATTAAAATTTAACGGCATCGTTTAGCTCTCATAATTTTTATGAATAACTAATATTTCATCACTGTAAAGGAAAAGGTTGTGCATATTCTTTCTTTTTTGAGAAAAGTATGTCATCCCTTTTGACAAATAGGGTAAAGGTTTACAACATGAGGCAAATAATCTATAATTCATGTTGTAAACCCTCACCCTGCACAAATTCATGTTGTAAACCCTCACCCTGCACAAATTCATGTTGTAAACCCTCACCCTGCACAATTTTATAAGTTCTAGATGAAATTAATAATGGTCACACTATATTTGTTAGGTTACTTGCATTAACCAAGGCAAATATGTCATCATGTCAGCTAAAGCGCCATTCCCCCATTAAAATATGCACTAACACTGGTTATGATAGCATTAAACGAATAAGAAGCCACCACTGGCTGACTGACAAAGTTCCACTACAGACCAACAGTTCATTCCCACTGGATAGTGTTAAAATTGTTCCAATTACATAGCAGTAAATTTATATTCTATGATGACGTTGTAAATTTCAGTTTGGATGTAAAATGGATTACTGGTGAACAACATTACATATACATTTATAATTCTTTTGGTGTTTTTTAATCCTTTTTTTTTTTTTTTTTTTGTTACATGGTAGAGACCACACATATATTACTAATGTTCATACATTTATGAATAAGACTCCAAAGTGGTTACAGACTGAGGACGTAAATTCAGTTTGGGTGTACTTACGGTAAAATGGATTACTGGTAAACATTATATACATATTTATAATTCTTTTTGAGGTTTTCTTATCCTCAATTTTTTTTTGATTACATGATAGAGACCACTCATTAAAAAAAATTCATGATCATACCTTTATGAATAAGACATATGCAGGAAAAGCATGTCTCCGACCTACAACTATCAGAATGCTTCACATGCTCAAACTATTGCCAAAGTGTTTATTAACAAGAAGTACTGCCCCCTAATTATTTTGATCAGGGTACAGCCTTGACATACAACAACATATATTATTTTCAACTTATTAGTAATTTCAATCCTTTAGTATCTAAAAAGTAAAAATATGCCAATTTCCCAATTACGTAATATACCAGTATCAGTTTTTGGAAATGAACTTAGTTTAACCTACTGGATAACAAGAAAAATACAATAACTTGAGAATAATAGAAAACAAATTGGCATTTATACTTTATTCTTTTAATGAAAATGAAAACAAAAATTAATTTTGAATCCATGGTGTGTGTACGCTATCAATATTAAGAAATACGAATCTATGACACGTTTAAATAATAGTTATATGTTCTATGTGTATGATATACACTAATTCTCCAGAAATAATACATTTTAACCACAGTTACCACCATGTGTATTAAAAACTATCATCTTTAAGGCATTCTGTCACAAAACACTGACCTAGTTGTAAATGTATACATCTGTTGTGAAATTGACCTTAATAAACCATATATTAACGATATATTTTATTAAAAATGAATTATGTTAATTAAGTCCATAAATCAGAAAAACAGTTATTTGACTTACAGCTGTGTGGCATACAAATTGTGGCTTAAATAAAACGTCTTTGGTTATACCACAACATTAACAAGGATTGTATCTCAAATGAATATATTACCATTTATAATCTGTGACAGTATGCCTTTAAAAGCTAACATTCATAATGTAATATGAATAACATGATAATTGCAAAACTAAATAGATAACACAGCATTTTATACTGAATTCATGAAATCTACAATATTACCTGATGTGGAATGAAACTTTCACACACAAAAATGTATGTATAAAATGAAAATAGTTAAGGGGCATTGACCTAAATTGTAGTGATTTTAGTCTTTAGTTACAAGTCAGTGTGATACATCTCATGGTGAGAATGCCCCTTAAGGATAACTAATACATTTTAAGAAACTATGGAAGACTTTCCACTAACTACTGATCGGAGATCTTACACTATATCACAAAAAGTATACATTACACAGTAATATTGTTTAGAGCACAGCTAAATATTTGATCATGTGAAATACATTTATATTCCAATAAAGATTATAAAGTACAGCTCGAGATTTTGTCTGTGCTCTAAAACATAAGATGCGTGTAAAGGTAGTCGCATGAGAAAACACTCAGCTAATGCCTCACTTTTGTCTCGTGCTACACTACCTTTATACACTGATAAAGTTTTATCTGTAGGTGTTTTTAAAACTGACCTAAACAGACTGGAAGTTTGAATACCAAATTACTATCCCACATTTCCGCATAAAGATACGTATCAAAGTTATACGTCGTACTAGAAATGTTATGTCCAACTTATCATTATAAATATTCATTTCACCATGGTTCCCACAGTCAAAGAAAATAGAACTTTCATGAAAAGTGACTGTATTTTACTTCTGTTTTAAAAGTCCTGGAATTTCACCTCATTGTGCTATCAACTAACTGGTTTCATTAACATCTGGAATGTGTGTATTTAAGTGCTCAGAATTAATAATGAAAAACAAAACTTAATTAGTGCAACAACTAGTGCAAAAAGTAAGTAGGTCATAACATATAATAATCTGATGAAAACAGTGTTTTCATATGTGCTGTCAATGCCAGCTATCGTATGTAATGTTACAAAGAATATCAAGACCTCTTGCAATTGCCGAACATTCTGCCTTGAACCTCACAAAAAACAAAAACGTCATTTTCATTTTCTAATAATTGTCTTCTTTTCACCACATCACCAACACATGGTTCCAATTTTTTTAAATAAACATGAAAAGCCCTCACCCTGATGCTGCTTTCAACAGTGACTGCCATATTCCTGCAATTGTTTTCCACACCGAGTGTTTATGGAACATGTCTGTTAACTTTGGGCATCTAAAAAGTAACATAAACAGGTCGTTTGGAGGCATTTACATTTAAAGAAATGTCTTTTGATTTAGGTTACACGGTCCTCAATAAGTACCCCCCTAAATAAAATGTATAAGTGCCCTGGGCACTTATTATGTCGAATACGGTACTTCAGATATCTGTTTGAAAACATTAACATAGGGTGGGGATGAATCATTCAGATGTAACATATATGTACTATAAAGTATAATGCATGCATTGAGAAATAAATTATATTAATATACAAAATCTAGATTATCATATACACCAACATGCCTATAACTATGAAACTAACACTGATAAACTAATCTATGCTGATATCGAAATGAGCAAATATAATCAGTGTAATAGAACTACATCAAAATAATTTTTAAATGTTTACAATCGGAGGGTATAAAAATGAAATGTCTAGTATTATATATATTATTATATATATAAATGTCTAACACTAAAACAAACTGACAAAGGATTTTGATACATATGATTCATCAGGTGGGGGTTTTCAATATCAACCAAGTGTTGAGGTTTAAATTTTCATATTAAAAAAACACGTTGTGAATTCTACTTATCTTATAGCACTCGTGAAATAACTGTAAAAACTGACATTTATTAAACAATGTTGACAGGTTTCACTGTTCTTCAATTTTGATTGCTAGAAGATGTACAAACTAAGTCAATTATGCTGTAATATAGCTCTAAAAAAATGTTTTAATTATAGTATAAATTTTCATTTCATCATTTATTATTCACTACCATAAAGCCGATTCAAGTAAATATTAAAACTGGTAAACAGATTTTAAAAAACAAATTACAATAAACCAACAGGCAGGAATTTGCATACCATTATTACACAAGCTGTTAAAATATTATCACATGGATATCATGGAGAAGTTATGGGATAAAACAATAAAATTCTGTAGTCTTCAGTAACAAATCTGAGAAATTAAATAATTATGAATTCACAGACACAGACAAATAGATTAACCATACTTGACGCATTTGCAGATGGAGGTTTTATGATGCACCAACATATTTTTAAATTGTACATGTATTTTTTAGTATTCAATGTTAAACTGTATCAATAGTTAAGTGGAAGAAAAGCAGGAAACATTGCCGTCCACCTCATTACAGAGAACACTGGCCTCCCTGATAGCATATAAATTAAACATTACTTTCCAGTTAGTGGCAGTGATTTAGATGCCAACGAACATATCATTATCTGCTCAGTAAAAAAAAAAAAAAAAAGGTATTACTAAACATACATTTTCAAGATGATATGTACAACAATGTGAACATCCAATAATGTATTCAACAACAATATGGCAATAGTGTGCAAGAATGAAAAGCAAGTACTACTGTGGTTTAAATTTGTTTTGAGTATAATTATTTCTAACATTTGTATAGTTATTATACATGTTAAAAACTCAAAGCACCAGCAGAAATGCCAAAATATACAATTATTAGTATTTTGTGTCATTCTTCAATTTTGATCGTGTTTTTAGGGCTCTAATATGAATTACTTCAAGACACCCTAAACCTGAACTGACACAGAAACTAGCAGAAGAAAACAAATAACGACAATACAATTATAATCAACAACTACCACCACAAGATTTTAACATAAATAAAAATATCTCATTAATCTTCCAACCATATTTGGCTCTTTGATTCTACAATAAATAGATACTTCTAAATATCAAATGCTGCACGAAACAACTGACCAGGCAGGACGCCCCTAGCAGACTAGTGCAATATATAACCCTGATCAAACAGACTGTTCAGAATTTGCTTCTATTCATTCATGTTTCTGATTAACAAAACCGTTTAACAAGTGCTTAAATAATAATATGCATAACAAAGAGAAATATTTTGTTCTAAATATGCTTACATATATTACTGTTTTTCATTAACACCAGCATATAATAAATGTATAAACATTTTCTTATTTAGAATATTCTTTACAGACTCTGAAATGCTGGACCCAGATTTTTAAAGCTATTTTAGTGCCAGATTACGAATAGGCCACTGTGTTTCTATAAGACTAAGAAAATATTAACAACTGTATTGCATAAATTTAGTTCACAAAAAATCCTGTTCTAAACATGCTGGATAGTGCCATCATGATAAATAAAAAATGCCTATTCAAATTCAAATGTTCCCAAATATCTTATTTTAACACCTGCTTTGACAATTAAACTAATATCAAAGGAATTAACTATTTTCATTGACTTAAAACAACACACATTTCATTTAGTTCTACACCATACTTTGATGAGTTTCGAGCCCTGCTGTTGATATGACAGTGTAATTTAAGGACAATTTACAATATTGCTGCAATAGCTTTGAAATTCTGGATCCAGTATGCTGAAGCTTCCTATTACTGCCACATTTCTGTGTAAAATCACTACAAGATAACATCGTGTTTAGAATTCAGATAAGAAGTAAACCACAAATACAGAGAGATAATATGAGCTAACTAAAACACATGCAATGCTTAAACCCAAATCAATACCAAAATATTTTAATGGTTTCACATATGGTCCTCGTATTGTGATGGTATCTAATTTTGGATTTCCTTGTGCAAATGTAGCCCATTAGTTCAGAAACAAGTCCCAACAGTAGCAAACTGAGCACAGTATGTGTGAGGAGATGACCAGCACTCTAAAGTCTTGTCATTTGAACTGGTCCCCCGTCGGGCTCCTGTCTGAACTCGTCCCTGATCTCGTTGGGGATCTTGTTGACGTACCACTCATGTCCCTGCAGCGTGGCCAGCACCCCGCCTAGGTTGCCCTTCTGCACTTGGTGGTGGTAGAGGATGGGAGTGCCACACAGGTCTGTCAGGGTTCCACCAATGGCATGCAGAACGGCCTCAGGAGCACACGTGTCCCACTTCTTACAGCCTTTGCTGGCAAACACGTAAGCATGGACTTTGCCTTCAATGAGCAGTAGCACCTGGACAAGAGAGGTGGTAGCAATTATAGCAACATGTATGCACTGAACAGACATTAAAATTGTTGTTTTAATGATTATTATGATTTATTAACACATGTAATTGATGTAGTGGGTGTAAACTGCACGATATAACTTTACGTTTTGTGTTCCTTATTTGTAAATTTCTTGTAGTACAATTTGTACAAAAACAGAAAGTAAACAGTCGTAATGAGGTCAAAAAACACAATATGCATCTGGATAGTTACAGTGTTTGATAAATGCAGGATTTTTTTTTTTTAACTTTTGGCTTCGATTACTACCGATATAAATACATATAACACTGGTGGAATTTTCTAGTGCCCTGATTGGTGAAATGAAACTTATTTTTGAGCCGCTTTTTCGCTTATGGCACACGGCATATATCTGGCATTTTCAGATCCATAAATTAAAAAAATTCAATCCATCTTACTCCCACAGGTCTTGAAAAGACTTTGGCAATATTAATAATGTACTGTTTTAGATTGCACTGCTTTCATCCTACCTAGTCCTATAATTCCCCAGATGCATCGTCCAACGGTAGCTTCAGGCCCAGCCTGGTAGTTGTAGTAAGGTTGATAGATCACCCCTGCCATGGCCTTGCCATTTACTGCAATGCCTATCAACACTGTCACGTGGTCAAGCAAACCTAAAACCGAGAAGTAGCAAGCACTTAAAAATCAAGAAAAAATATTTTTTGTCACTGAAATATTATTTTAGCAATGCATCCAAAACATTTTCATCAACAGTTACTGTAACTTCATTCATGGTTTGGTGAAATTAGTAACATAGAAAGGGATGAACAATGATAAGCACGTTGAACAATCCATTAAAAATAGATCAAAAATTGAAACTCAAATATAATTAGAACAACTATCAACATATAAGCATGCATTATGTTAGGAAATCTGTTTTATGAGATAAAAAATATTGTTCCATATATTATCTGATGGCACGTGGTCTACTTGCTCTATAATTAAACAGACAAAACTGATCATGACTGAATTCATGAATTAGTGAAGAGTGTAAGTGAAAGACTTATGCGTTAACATCATAATGGTAGACCTAAATATTATAGAATTGTTTTGTTTTTATAACTAATTTTGTGGGAATATATGAGCTCTGACAATAAAGGCTGTTTATGATATACTGGTAACAAAAATCTTTGAAAAGGAAGACACATAAAACATGGAATGTATGACCTATAACTTATAGCTTAAAAACAAAACTGAAAGTCAGGTTACTTACTTTTAGTTTTTTACAATCAATTTAAAGCTACCATATCTGGAATATTTTTATTATTTAATAATTTAGACCAGTTAATCAAATTACAATAAGTGCCCAAATGAATACAACACTGCATTTGACAACACAGTATTTCAAAGCAAGCATTTAACAAAAGACACCAAATGTGACAGTATGTGAGTAAAGTAAATATGTCTGAATTAGAATTTAAAGTTACTATGTCAAGAATATTTTTATTATTTAAACATTTAGAAAAGACGATCCAGTCATGTTATGTCTAA